>LGSM01000064.1:0-89253 GCA_001314345.1 Phytophthora multivora | reverse complement strand
GGAATTTGAAACGATTCCTGCACCGGACACAACACCGTTTCCAGACGTCGACGACGCTAGCTTTCCGCAGGAGAAAAAGATACATGGAATTCGCGCCCTCAAGTCGCCACTCGTAGCACTTTTCCTCAATACGTAAGCGTTTAATTCAATAATTTTCTTTGTTGCAGTGTTTTGCCTCGCCTCTAGAAACCGAACAACTCCAGCAATACGTTTGCTATTGGGCGTTAACCCGGTCAAACGGACGAGAAAATATTACTCCTAACGGAGCGAGCAAGATACATGTAGAAAAAAATTAGTAGGTACGGGTGTTGATCTCCGTCTTGAGCGCTAACAGGTCCGCCTCAATGGTCTTAACCTTCTTCTGGCGAGCCTCAGCCTCCAGACACACGTACTCGTGCTCCTGCTTGTAGCGGGCGTCCTCATCACGGCACATCTCATCCTCACTCTTCATGTTCGCACGGCTGTTAGTCCAGTGCTCACGCTCCTTGGCAAGCTTCGTCCACTCATCGTTGACGGTGTTGCCTTCCTCCTCGAGGAGTTCCGTCTCTTTCTCCTCGATCTTCACAAGCTGCGCGTGCAGGTCAACAAGCTTACGCGGCACCTTGGCCTTCTGGTCCTGGGACGAGTGGAAAATACCGTACGAGTGCACGATGAAGTCGTTGGCGATACCCTTGGGCATGGTCCTCAGACCAGTCCGCACACTGAGCCATGTCGTTGTTCCATTGAGTCGTGTCCTGCTGGAAGCTGTCTTTGGAGTTTTTGAACTCAACCTTCTCCTTGATGCGCATCTCCTCGTCAGTGTTACGCACGGACTGGTCACGGACAACATCGAAGAACAAGATGTGAGTCGTGCTCGACTGCCTCTCGTAGCGCTCCTTCTCGCTCCGTCTGGGACTCCTTACGAGCCTCCAGGGCATTGAAACGGAAAGCAGCCTGATCGCGACGGATGTTCTGAGCGGCATCACGCTTCACGCTTCTTCTGCTCCTCGGCACGCGCGGCCGGTTGCGTCAGACGCTGCTTCTCCTCCTTCTGGCGGTTGATCAGGCCGTTCACCTTGGTGCGGATCTGGACCTTCTTGAGCTCCAGACGCAGCGACTTGATCACCGTGTTGCACAGCGACATCTTGCGGCTCTTCTGGAACTGATGGAGCTGCTCCGTGGGCAGTGTGAGGCAGTCAGTATCGCGCAGAAGATGGTGCAGCATGCAACCGTACAAGAACATCTGCAACACCTTCTCGCGGTCGCCACGAGGCGTACGCTCGTCCGGGAAGACTTGGGGTTCGTGAGCTCACCAAGCTTCACGAACAGCCACTCGAAGTCAGCCATGCTGCGGTCCTCGAGGATCTGTTACTCGTGGGTAACAGAATGGTCCGAATCGGCGACCGTGTAGTTCGAACTCTTAGCAGCCGCTTCGTTAAGCTCGCAGTACGTCTAGACCATGTACGTCTCCGTGTCAGGTGTGTTGCCGCTTGACTTGGCCTGGACATTCACAAGGATGTCGAGCTTCGACAGGTACTCAAAGTCAGCAGGAGGCTTGGCAACCGGGACCATCACGGGCTTGATGAACTTGGGCGAGTTCTCGTTACACGACGTACAGTGACGCACGGGCATGGGGATACCCTCCTCCGGAATGGGCTTGGGCTCGACACTACACTGGTTACCGACACTACGCTTGCAGCGATGGCAGTGGTGTTGACGACGGCCGAGTTTGAAAGGACGGAAATAGACTTGACAGTCGGTCTGGTCACTACGAGCCGTCTCGGACACGAAGTGGCTGGTTGGATCACCTCCCAGCAGACTCGAGTCACGAGAGCGTCCCGATTCATCGCGGCTATGGGCGTTGGGGTCGTGCAGGTTGCAATATGCATCGTTGATCTTCTCGAGGGTCTCCTGGTCGTCGATCTTCGTGGAGTTCATGGAGCGCGACTTCATCTTGTACTGAGCCGCGGTCTCCTCGGGGGTGGCGTCCTTGGATACGCCCAGGACGTCGTAGCTCTCCTGGCCGGACATGGAGCGGCTGGTGGGGTCACGACGCTGTGCGAACACATCGGCAGGAACGTCCCGGTCCCGTAGTGCCGCCAAGGCCCGTGGTCGACGGTGTGGAGCGTCAAGACACGAGGAGGCCATTCGTAAAATGCTAGGAATTGATTTAATGTAGCGATTTTTTAGGCGAAAAATCCAAACGGCGAGGGGTTTAGGCGAATAGTCGCCGTCTAAACTTTTCAAAAGGCGAAAAGACCGCCTTTTTCCAACACTGCACCATCGTGTTCACCGTGTCCAAATACGCTACCCCATAAATTTTCATCTGGTATACTGTTGTACCGATTGAGTTTTGAAAAGGGACAGATCGGTTCGGCTATGGCTCCCGGGGTTCTCATCATCGTGGTCGCCGTGTCCAAATACGTCACCTCACAAAATTTTGACTGGTCAAGTGTAGTATTGATGGAGTTTTGACAAGAGGCATATTGGCTCTTCTCTGGCGCACAGGAGTACAGTCATCATTTTTCTATCAATTATATTTTTCACTCTTCAATTTTCTGTCGATTGCACTCGCTTTCAACACAGAAATTGGCTCGGAGTTTTTTGTGTGGGATTTCCTATATTAAGAAGGAGTTCGTCAAAGCCAAAAATGAAAGCCAAAAATTGCCCAGAATCAGTTATTTTGGGTTTTTAGGACCCTAGATGAACGTTTGAGGATCCTAGATGGACGTCTATTTTGGGTGTACGGGACCCTAAAGGACCCTGGGATGAACGTCCATCCGGCCGATAATATATATAGACCCATTCTTCGGGGATTCCCAGTATAATGGGTTTGTACAGAACTATAATACTGTACTCCAACATCTGCCTTTTTTTATCCTAACAAATATAAAGTTATAGAAGTAGAAATAGTATATAACGATGGCATACTCACCTGAACAATACCTCGCCAACAAAGAGCGCAGCGCACGCAGCGAGCTTGGCATTTGAGAAAGAGTTTCAAAAATACCAATACCTGCAATACATTTATACCTATCACTGATCATGTATGTTTCGTATTCATTCATCTACAGCAATGTTTTCGACTAGCCAAACGCACGTGAAAATATGCCAAGGTTCCGCCTTATTTTGACCTCACATGAAATTAATCCGTACCAAGCACGACTCGTTAATGAAATTACAAAGCTTCGTAATAGTCAAAGTCGGCCTTGGCCACGTTGAGGGTGGCACGTGTCTGCGTGTCACTCGCTACAGTCTGCGTCTCGATATCTGCACAACTCGGTTCTCACAGCTTTGCAGCAGGTTTTGGCGACTTCTTGTCACTTTCCTTGATGGCCTTCAGGTGATCCAGCAAATAAGCCAAGTCGAACGCCTTTTCCTTCAGGTAGTGGTACCTGTCACTGGCACTGAAATGGCCAGACGACAAGTCCATTTTCAACAGAACCTCGTTCTGATCGCTCTTCATATCGCGCAGCTTGGCAGCCCACTTCGTTGGCTCCCAGTATGCCACACGTGGATCGTAGAGCCCGCTTGTAATCAAAATGTTCGGGTATGCTTGCTGCTTAACATTTTCATAGGGCGAGTAGCTGAGCATGTACTGAAAGTACTCCTTCTCGTTCGGATTTCCCCACTCTTCCCATTCTCCAGTCGTCAATGGAATCGATGCATCACTCATCGTGTTCATCACATCCACGAATGGCACGCCGGCGATTGCAGCAGTAAAAAGGTCTGGTCGCAGGTTCAACACAGCACCCATAAGCAGTCCACCCGCGCTGCGGCCTTCACACGTCATCTTGCTGGGACTTGTGTACCCTGTGCTAACCAAATGCTCCGCGCAGCTGATGAAATCCGTAAAAGTGTTGATTTTCTTCTTGTACTTTGCGTCCTCATACCAAGTTCGCCCCATTTCACCGCCGCCGCGGATATGAGCGATTGCGTAAATCACACCACGATCCAGCATGGGCAAGATGGATGAGACAAAACTCGGGTCGATCGGAATCTCGTACGACCCATAACCGTAGAGGTGCAGGGGCTGGCGATCTTGTGAGCGCAGGTCAGAACGGTAAACAAGTGAAATGGGTACCATGGTTCCATCCTTTGCCTGGGCTTCAAGGCGCTCAGTCTTGTAAAGGGTGCGGTCATAGTTCGGTACGGGCTTTTCCTTCAACAACTTGGACTCGCGGCTGTTGACATCGTAGTCGAAAGTCGTCCAGGGGGTAGTCATCGACGAGTAAACGAAGCGGTACTTGTCCGTATCAAAATCACGGTTGACAGAGCCGGACACTGTGAAGCTGGACTCCTTGAAGGTGATTTGGTGGCGAGCGTGCTTGTTATCTCCACTAGGGGTAATAATCCAAAGCTGTGAGTAGCCCCCCTGCCGACCCTCCATAACCATAAATTCCTTGAAGCAGTCAATATCGTCCACCTTGACGTTCTCGTCATAGGGAAACACGTCAACCCAATTTTCAGGGGCCGGCGACGTAATCGGCGTTTTCATCAGCTTGAAATTCGTAGCCTTGTCCTTGTTGGTCACGATATAAAAGCTGTCAGCGAAGTGGTCGACGCTGTAAATCAGTCCCTTCTCCCGCTTAGCGATCAGTTGCGGAGGTTTGGACGGGTTGTCCAAATCGATGAAGGACACCTCGCTGGTTTCGCTGCTGGAAGACAGCAGAAACATATACCTCCCACTTCGAGCCTTCTGGAAATAAGCGCTGTAGATTTCATCGTCTTCTGTGTACAGTAGCTCGTCTGGTTCCTTGCTTCCCATCTTATGCCGCCAGAGCTTGTCCTGGCGATGAGCCTCATCCTGCGTCGCGTAGTACAATACAGTCGCATCCTTTCCCCAACGCAGGCTGGAGATATTCTCAATTCGGTCCGGCAACAGCTCCCCAGTTTCCAGATTCTTCACGTAACCCGTATATGTCTCGTAACCACTGAGGTCCACCATGTACGCGAGATAGCGGTGGTCAGGGCTTGGGGAGACAATTGCCACTTGGCAATGGTTATGGCCCTTGGCAATCTCGTTCTCATCCAGCAACAGCTCCTCCGGTGCGTTCTCGATCTTGGCCTTACGGCAGTGATACGTATAGCTACTACCCTTCACAGTCCTGTTGTAGTACAGATAAGGGCCGTGTGGATACGGATAGTCCTCGTCGGTCTCCTGGACATGCGACAACAGCTCGTCGTAAATGTTGGCGCGTACATTCGTGAGGTGCTTGGTCTTGATGTCCGTGTACTCGTTCTCCTTGCGCAGGTGTTCCAACACCTCCTCATTTTTGCGGGAGTCATCGCGGACGTAGAAATACGGGTCCTCCAGGTACAAGATAGGCTTCATGGGGGTTGGACCACGGTTCTGGCCCTCCACGGCGCCGAATGGGACCATCTTGGATCGCTTTTCCAGAACGGGTGGACGCACACGCTGCGCTAGTGTCGAATATGCCGCCCGGCGAAGCCGCACCATGTACAGCGCCGCTACCGTGCCGACGCCAACAGTCAGGTTCAGAGCGCTCATTCGGCTCATATTCGTCGATTCTGTCTCCAAAGGGGGGATTTTTATCCCAGAATCCTCTATGTATTAATACTACTTCATACAGTGGATCTTTTGCGAGGATTTCTAAATCCATTTAGAAATCTGATACTGTACATGTATTTAAAAAGAAAATTTCGACGAGTTTATTTAACCCTTACAACAACAAAAATCTTGAACTTCGTTTTTAGATTTGCCAAAGCACTGGAACCGCTGTACACCTGATAACTTTTGATTGGCGCTGCGTCGACTGACACTGTGCGCGTCATGCGGGCGACATGTCGACGAGCGTGAGCTGCATGAATTCGAGGTTGTGCAGTCTGGAATTACATGTTCACTGTTCAACATGCAAAGTTTACCATGCACTGTTAGTCTATCAAGGAGACCTAGATCTTGAACTCTTCGTAAACTCGTGTAAACCTGTGGCGTAACTGGCCCCTGGCTGCCAGCACTGCCACTGGCAGTGCCAGGCCGACTCGGCACCATACGCCTCACGAATTGTGACTCACAACATCGCAGTGATAAAAAACGTGTGAAATTAATTCGCCTGGTCATGCATCCGTCTTGAGTCATCCAAACACTTTACCATATTTTGCGCGTCCAAACACGGATGCTAGGTCAGCGTACATACTCCCACCAATTCCGAAAAACCGAGAACGAGTCTGTACAGTTCGAAACATGTAGATGCAGACTGCATGTATTCAGGGCTACTTGTTGTCGGTACATGTAGTACTAGACCTTAAAATCACGCAGGCTGTAAGAGTAGAAAACAAAGTTCAACACGTCAAAGTTCTACGACCTTTCAGTATTAATTTTGAGATTCACATCCAATCAAGACCTGAGGTAAAAAGCATGTAATCCTGGTCGTGGTACCGGTATGTCCGTAAAATGCCTCCGTACTTCGATGTACGTTCGTGCAGAGCCGACACAAGCATGTGAAGTCCAGCCATTTTCTTGTGAACGTAGATCGAATCCCAAAGTGAGTCCTGTGCGAGCCTCGCTGCCACCAGTTGACCAGAGTTCCCAGCAGCGTCAATCAGTCGCTCAGTTTTCAATTTACCACGCACCGACCCACTGTAGCAACTCGGACTTCGCAATGGGGAAGCCGTTCTTCACGATGGAGGATGCCAAGGCGGCCTTCAACCTCTTCTGCTGTGTCTACGGCATCGGCACTCTCGGCATGCCAGGGAACTTCTCGCGCGCTGGCCCAGCTCTCGCGATCGTCGCTATGGCTTTCATGGCCTTCGCCAACATCTACGGCTCTGTGGCTATCTGCCGCGTCATGCTCCTCGCTCCCACGTCCGTCAGGACTTATGGTGACCTGGGTGAGTGGGTCATGGGCAAGTGGGGCCGATACCTCACGGTTATTGCTCAAATGGGCAACTGCCTCATCGTGCCCTGCGCCTTCCTGGTTCTTGGCGGAACGCTTCTCGACGGCCTCTACCCTAATGCTTTCAGCACAACGACGTGGTCCATCCTGATGGCACTCCTGGTACTGCCAGTGTGTTTGGTGCCGACGCTCAAGGAAGGGGCTGGTGCTGCCTTCGCAGGTTGCATGGGGACGCTCGTTGCGGATGTTATTGGCATTGCGGTTGTCATGTACGGCATGCGCGGACACCCAACTGCGCCTTCCCCGGATCTTAACTTCAAGCAAGTCGCTGGCGCCTTCGGAAACCTGGCGCTGGCTTATGGCGCTGGTATCGTGATTCCAGCCCTTCAGCGTCAGCACAGTGACCCCACTCGTATGCCCCGCGTCGTATTCGTCACAATGGCCTTCACGACGTGCTGCTTCCTGGTTTTGGCCAGCACAGCGTACTCGTCAGTTGGGTGCCAAATCTCCGGCAACTTGCTGTGGTCCATTTACCCCGACTCGGAAACGGGTCTGACTACGCTTGGCTTCGCCTCTGACTGGGGTGCTGTTGTCCTCGCGTACATGTTCATGCAGCTGCACATTACAATCGCGTTCTCCATCATCCTGAATCCGGCATTCTACATCACCGAGCGCCTGTTCCTTGGAATGCACAAGCCAACGGCGGATGATGTCGAAAACAACTTGCAGACCTACGCGGAGATTGGGACGCCAACCGACGGTGCCAACATCCTGGAGAAAGCTCGTACCTCGAAGCAGTCTTTCATCTCTGTCGCTGATAACGAAAATGTCCACCTTGGGCATCCCGAGGCTGAGGCCGCTGAGTACCGAGGGGCGAACGCTATCAAGTACGTCATCCTGAGGATTGCAATCGTCGCAATTTTAGTCGTTGCCTCAGTGATTTTGAAGGACCACTTTATCGACTTGTCCGACTTCGTCGGTGCATCATGCATCACGATGCACTCGATCATATTGCCGATCGTGTTCTTGATGAAGATGCAGTGGACGGTGATGCCGATTTGGGAGAAGATTATGTCTGTAATCGTCACGGTGGTGTGCTTCTGTCTTGGTTGCTACGTGACATACACGTCGGGCGAAAATCTTTTCTTCCCCAGCGACAGCGCGGAGTTTCCCTTCTGCACGCCCGAGTTTGAAAACACCGTGTACTATAATTACACGGCTGCTCACAGCGGCTAGCGCTACACGAATGCATATACCAATTAATCCACACCTGCTCATTGCAATATTGTACTTTGGCGATGAGTGGAATACAACAGTGTAGACACTAATCAACTACCCAGGAGCTTGGAACTACGCTGCCAAACAACTGTCTAATATTAATATCTCACCCTTGTAAAAGTTTACTACAACCGCCCTGTTACCTACTACCAGTAGTAGTATACATGTAATACCTGTACCTATTATAAGAAGACTCGATTTTTTTTTACCAACCGACGTTTCGTATCTTTTCTTGGTCTGGTTTTCCACAAGCAGAAAGCCAAGTTCTCCGATGCCCATGCATGGCATTCAGCAATTCAATGTGGTAGCCCAGAAGACAGAAAGGGGTTTTGGCATTTACTTCGCCAAGGTAGCGATCTCGGATGGCGGCTTTGAAGCTTTAGCAGTCGATGGGCTCGTGGAAGATCCATCGGAACCCCTCAAAGACTGCTCAGACGCAATGGACAAAGAGGCATTGACTGCTCTGAGCCTAGGAGATATTCTAACAGGCGTGAACGGGGAGTGTTGCCAAGGGAAAGAGGTGGCAGACATTCTGGGCCTCTTGCGAGCCGCTGCCATTGGTACCAACACGCTGTCTTTTTCGCGCTTTATATCTGCCGAGGAAGATCCTAGTCCTACAAATTACAAGGCCGTTTTTTCCGACGAGGCTCCGAAAAACGGCTTAGTGGGTGCGCTGTTGAAGGTAAAGTCCAAGATACGAGCAGAGATGAATGGTGATCAAGAAGAACTACTTCGCGAGCAGCTAGAAGACGAACGGTTTGAAAAGCAGTGGCTCGAGGAATTCGAAAAGTTCAGAAAACAGTACGAGGCGAAGTGGGAGACCTGCACGTACACAGCAGATGAGTTCTGCGGGTTGCTGTATCGCTCCAGTGATGTTCAGCAGAAAGCGTATCTGCTGCAAGAGTATCCGATACTCATGGAAGCGTGGAAGGATGGCCGTGCCTCCTCCAGCTCGTCTAGGGTAATTCCAGATTGGCCTGCGGCCAAGCTTGGCTACAATGACACCGTGACGTACAATGCTGTTGACTGCTCCGAGACGGATGCCTTGCTGAGCGTTGCGTGTGACGCCAAACTCCGCTCAATTCATTGTTCGCAGGCTCTGCAGTCAGCTCTTGAGTGTCTGCGAGTGGAGTTTATGTGGCGATCGATTGATCTGCAAGCGTTCAGTCGTTGCCTTGACGCCGTCGGGATCTCGTCGTGCTCGGGCCTTCTCGATGCAATGAATGCCCGCAGCAGCTCCTTTGAGCGCAATTTCCAATCCAAGGAGTATCCGCGGCTGTCTAAGTCGATGATACGCGCTTTGCGTAGGAGCGTTGAGTCTGCAGTCACCTGTCCGGGCGAGAGTTCTCGCTTGTTTTCGTTGGCTCCTAATCAACTGTAGGCAAAATTTGGCATTCGATTGGTCATTTTGTAGCCATCTTGTAAAGATCTATCCATTCCAATCCATTTCCGAATTTTACAGAATTATGGACGCGTGGGGCAATCAGAGCACTGCGGCTGCTGAACAAGTAGGCGGGGAAGAGGAGGAGTGGGAGCTCGCGGAGAGCGGGAAGGACGCGCTGATCGTGCTGCTCGATGTGCGCGAAAACATGTTCTCTCCGTATCCGCACGCAACGGCGACTGCGGCGCCGTCCACGTGGTTCCACGCCGTTATTGAGCTTGTGATCAAGCTTCTTAAGTCGAAAGTGGTCGCGAATGACAGTTCGCTGTTTAGTGTCGTTTTCTTTGGGACGGTGAGTGGGCAGCTTAGTGCTACTGAGTAGGATTGGCGGCCTGGCTGGCTGATATGTATCCCATCAGAACAAGCGTGGAGAAGCCGGTACGCTGGAGCAAGTCTACGAGTTTCAGCCACTTGGATATCCATCAGCACAGCGGATCAAGGACCTTCAGGTTTACTTTGGTTTGCAATAACTGCCTCGTGTAGACTACTCTGTGTCTCATTTCCTTTGCAACGTTATGCGCGATAGTCTCTGCTCGATACAGACGTGCAGACAGAATATGAGTCCATGCAGAACTCGGAGAGCTTGTCGTTCAGCAACGCGCTGTGGCAATGTGGAATATCATTTTCTAACGCGAAGTACGCAGCAAGTATGGCAGTGTTGATTAACCGGGTATCTCATTACGTTATTTCTCCTCTTTTAGCTTGAAGAAGAAGGACTCGCAGCGCATTTGGATATTCACGAACGATGACAGTCCGGAAGGTCCAGATGCAGAAGAAGTTGGGCGATTCCAGAAGCAAGTCCAGGTAATTTGTCGCGGTACACCGTCGAACCCGTGATTCTGTGTATCTCCTTGACACCACTCACTGACGCATTCCTCTGCAGAACCATACCGAGTTGAAGCGCTCGCTGAACCTCTTCTACATTACTCCTCCTGGGAAGGAGGAGTTCGATCTGGCAACATTCTACGGGTGCAGTTTTATGGACTTTTCAGCCGAAGACAACGCCGATATGGTCGAAAACGAAGCCAACTTCCAGCCAGCTTTTCCAGTCGGCTCGCTTGATGATCTGATGGACGGATCCCTGCGTAAGCGATTTCGTAAACGCCGACTGACAACACTCCCCCTTCACATCACCAAAGGAGTGTCAATTGGCGTGGAGCTTTATGCGCTAATTGTTGTTCAGAGCAAGAATACCCCCGTGGTTCTGGATGCGAGTACCAATACTCCTCTCAAGACTGAGACGAAGTGGCTTTGCGAAGACACGGGATCCTACCTCACGCCCGATCAAATCAAAAAGTACATTGATTACGGTGGAAAGCGTGTGTATTTCGCACGAGATGACATGGTGGAAATCAAGCATTACGATGCTCCTGGGCTTCAGCTCATCTGCTTCAAACCATTGGACTCTCTCAAGTGGAACGAAAACGTCCGTTCGCCGTATTTCGTGTACCCTTGTGACGGGTATATCGAAGGAAGCTCGACTGCTTTCGTGGCGCTTGTGAACTCCATGGTACGGAAGCGCAAGTTTGCTCTGGCGAGACTAATCGCTCGGAAAACAAGTGAACCTCGACTCGTGGCGTTGGTTCCTCAAGAAGAAGAGAACGATGATATGGGTCAGGTGCAAGGATCAGGCTTTAACATCATCTTCTTGCCTTACCTGGATGATATTCGCGATATCCCTGTCGATCCTATCGCTAACGGTGAGTACACTAACTGCTTACTACTGCTGGGGTCATACTGTTTCTCAATTTTGGTGATGGTTGCAGTTGACGACCAAGAGAAGATTGATGCCGCAAAGCACTTGATCTCCAAGTTAAAGTTGACGGAAGTGCCAACTTTCGAGAACCCTGGTGAGTTTGTGTAAGAACTTTTCTATCTTGAGTATAGTTTACTAATTTTGTACGTTCATTTCAGAGCTGCAAAAGCACTATGCTGCTACTCAGGCTCTTGCGCTGGACCAAGAATCACTGGAGTTCGACGAGAAGAAAGACAGCACACTTCCTGATGCCGAGGGTTTTGAGCAGGACGAAGTCAAGGTGGGGGTGAATGAAGCGAGCCGGTTTGAAGAGTTTGGACTCACTTTATAGTTGCCTATAGGACGCTATCACCAAGTTCCGGGAAGTGTGCGGCGGTGACCTGATCAACGTGTCTACTGCCCCGAAGCGCAGGGTCAGTCGCCTCTGCAGTGGTTGATCTACCTGCATATTTACTTACACTAGCACGCTTACCGTTTTTGTGTACTAGTCATCGGCTTCAGGTGGACGCAAGGCTACGGCGAAGAAGTTGGCAAAGGGAAGCTCATCGGGCAAACCAGTGGGGGAGGAGACTTTTGACAAGGCGGAATGGACTGCGCTCGTCGCATCCGGCGCAATCCAGACGAAGACCCTCGTTCAGCTAAAGGGCTTTCTGCGTGCACATAAAGTCTCTGCTGCCGGCAACAAGCCTGACCTGGTAGACAAGGTGAAATGTTTCTTGGAGTAACTTGGGCACACGTCGCATGAATATCAGATTCTTTGAGTTTTGACCAATCGTGTGAGTTTGGTTCGTTTTGTTTGTAGCTAAAAAGGCAAACACGTATTAGAATTAGAAGGAGGGGAGGAAAGTGGCCATGAACTTCCTCAAGACGCTCGGTGGTCTGGTAGGCCCGAGCGCCACGGGTGGACTGCCCTACTCGATGGACGCGCCATCCATGGACGGAAATGTGGCGGCAGGTGGCGCTGCGGGGGAGAGCGTCGTTTTCGAGGGGTTGCCGGATTTTGTGCTGCACTCAGGCAAGAGCAAGCAGGACACGTCGCACGCCGTGTCCATCTTTAAGTCACGGCAGCCTGCAGGACAGCTCACGCAGAATGCGCTTCGTCGCATTAAGACACTGCGTCACCCCAACATCCTGGCGTATCTAGACGGCACCGAGCTGCCCAACAACGGCCCCGTTATCATCGTCACGGAGCACGTCATGCCGCTATCCGAATTCCTCACAGCGTTGCGCATGGAGTACGGCGCGAATAGCGAGGAATTCGCGATGTGTGTGTCGTGGGGTCTGCGCAGTATCCTCCGGGCGCTACAATTCATCAACATGGACTGCAAACTCCTCCACGGACGACTGACCCCGCAGAGTATCTTCGTCACCAAGGTTCGATCATGTTATCAATGTTCTAGCTGCTATTGTGATACTAACAGCACTTTGGACTGGTTGACAGGGTGGCGACTGGAAACTGGGAGGATTCGAGCTCACAGCCGAGTTGACGAGCGACGGCCCATCGTATATTTACACCGCTTTCCAGCAGTTTGGAGATATCAACTACAAATCCCCAGGTGCGTAGCTACTATAGCATTTTTGCAGGGTATGGAAATATGTTGTTGTAACAATTATGATGTTCAGAATGCCAACGCTCCGACTGGAAAGCGGTGGCAGCAGGTCCTCCCTTTGGCATCGATATCTGGGCATTTGCCTGCCTCATGTACTACGTCTTCAATGACGGGCAACTCCGATCGGGTGAAGTATCGTCGGCCTCCAATATTCCTCCTGCAATCCGGACTCAGTTCCGGAAGGCAATTGACGACAATGTTGCACGGCGGCCGAGCCCGCAGAAAATGCTGAGCTGCAGTTACTTTGATACGCCGTTTATTAAACGGATGGACTTTTTGGAGAACCTGGCAGTGAAGGACTCGGATGAAAAGGTGGCATTCTACAAAGAGCTGTGCGCCAACCTAGAGACGTTACCGCGCTGTTTTGGTGTTCACAAGATTTTACCAACGCTGAAACAGGTTGTGGAATTCGGTGCAGCGACTGGGGCTAAGAATGGACCTGTAAAACTGGATCCTTCTGCTAGCCACATGCTCCCTGCTATGGTTCAGATCGGCAGCTCCTTGTCCGCTGAAGAATTTAAGGCAGAGGTGCTCCCCATTATCATCAAGCTATTCAGCTGCAATGACCGTGCAGTCCGTGTGCAGCTGTTGCAAATGATGGAAAAGTTCGCCGTCCACTTTGACCCGAAGCTTGTCAACAGTGCTGTTGTCTTTGACAATCTGTGCAGCGGGTTTACGGACGCAGCCCCTGTATTGCGTGAGCTTACTGTCAAGTCCATGTTGCACATTGCGGATAAGCTATCGGACAGTAACCTCAACAACCGCGTCATGAAGTATTTTGCCAAACTGCAGGTGGGTGGTGTATATGCATAGGATTTGGTTTTGCTTAGCACTTACCTGGCTTTATTGTTGCTTTAAAGTCTGATCCAGAACCAGCCATTCGAACAAATACTACGATCTGTTTAGGAAAGATTGCCGGCAAACTCAACGATGCAACGAGACCGAAGGTGTTGTTTCCAGCGTTCGCAAAAGCGCTAAGGGATCCGTTCCCCCACGCCCGTTTGGCTGGTCTTCGCTCGATGACTGCTTGTCAAGTAAGTAACTCTGCATGATACGCATTGAGTTGTCCTGTAATGCTGACAGTTGACTGGTGCAACTTTTACAGGAATATTTCATGCCACAAGGGATTGCTAGTAGTATTGTGCCAGCAATATCGCCTCTTCTTCTCGATGTGTCCATTACAGTACGAGAGCAAGCTAAAACCTCTTTTGACATTTTCATGAAGAAAGTTATGGATGAAGCTGCCCAAATGAAGATTCGGGAGGAGTTAGAAGCCAAGGAACGAGAATTGAAGCGTGCATCAGGCGAAGGTGACCATGTGGGCGAAGCTGCCGCGACTGGAGCTACCCCACCATCGTCGAGTGGCGTTCACAGCTCTGGTGGTTATGCGTCTTCTCTGACAGCATGGGCCTCATCAGCTGTTGCTTCCAACGTTAATAAGCTCGTTGGGTCTGGCGGATCGTCATCCTCGCTGCCGTCACTAGGATCGACGTCTGCCACTCCGTCGTCACAATCAACATCCTTCTCAAGCAGCAAGAACCAGAACGTTGGATTCGGTTCTTCTTCTGCGCCATCGTCCAAGCATAATAGCTTCAATTCGTTTCCGGCTGATGATTTGGAAGCTGAGGATGGTTGGGGCGACGACGGCGACTTGGATGGGTTGGACAGCCCTAAGCAGACCAGTTCGGCTTTTGGTTCGTCCCTGTCAGTGAACCGCGGCACTGCATCAACGTTCACGTCTCCTGCAGCATCTTCATTGTCTGCGGCGTTGTCGTCTTCATCCTCATCGGTAAAGCTGAGTACTTCGGGCAGTGCTGGTTTCAGCTCAGTATCATCATCAGCACGTACTACGTCTGTGACCTCAGCGTTTGCGATAAATAATGACGGCGGGTGGGGAGATGATAACTGGGGCACTGACGATCTGGACTTTGATTCTTCAAGGCCAAAGACGAGCTCACTAAACGTGAGTTCCCAGCTCAGTACCAGCGGCTTGAGTACAGCTGCCAGGACTTCATCATTTCCCAAAACTGCATCTGCGCCAGGTTCGTCGAGCGGATTGTCGACGGCGCGGAAAAGTGCAAGTGAACGTCGTGCAGAGGCTCAAGCAAAAGCCAAGACGAAGCACGAACCTGTGGGTGCGATGAAGTTGGAAAATCCATCCAATGCTAAAGAGGACGACTGGAATTGGTAGTCTATGAGCTCCGGGATCGAGTGTACCGGTACTGTGTTTCTATCCTAAACATGAAAATGCTACCTTCTTAATCTCTGCCCTGCTATCAATGTGGGTTTTCTTGTCTGCTTGCTGCTGCAGCATGTGCACCTTGCTATCGACGCAGGCATTGCAAGCAAGAGTCGACCTGACAGCCCAACTCTACTTCGACTTTTCGGTTTCCGTTGCCACCGGCTTGATCTTGAAAAGGAAGATATTGAGGAAATCGCAGATATCCTTCACCACACCAGACACGAAGTGCAGGTACACCACTACAATGAAGACCACGTATATCGAGGATGCCAGGATAGTCGGGATCAGTGGCTTGGAGAGGATGCCCACAGCAGGTCCGTAGGCGTTGAAGATCACGAAGCCGAAAGGGATGATGACACGAAGCTGCGGGGTGAATGGAATCTTACACATGTGGCTCATGATCATTCGTGTCTACATCAAAACACAACAAAGAGCATAAGAGCCCGCCAGGAAAACATAATTCGCAAGATATCATTGAGCAACGTACCGAGAAGAATACGTAGCCAATGCCAATTGGGAACAGGAACAGCACGGGATAGTTCGCGTAGTTACCCGCGTCTGGGCCGCAGATCCAGAGCGACCCCAGAACCAAGAGAATACCGATGGGGATCAGCTGGAAAATCGCTAGTGGCTTCGAGATGTGCTTGTTGCCCAGCTCGTCACGAGGGATCGCGTCCGGAGCCGCACTCAGCACATGCGAGATATTACCGTACGCCAGCAAAACGTTACTCGCCACCAATGCACCAATGAGCACATCCGTTGTGGTCACTGGGATTGGCGTCCCGAATGGAAGCTCCGCCGACCAGAAACCAGCACCGAAGAACGCTGCAACCAGGTGTACCGCCACCAACGTCAATTGCCCCTCCGTGACACCGAAGAAGCCGTTTCCACAGCTCATGACGCCCGTGTGATACTCCTCCCACTGCGCCAGGTAAAACGCAATGGACACAGACGACAGAGCAACGTACGCCCGTAGACCGGCACCCACCTGGCACGTGGCAGCGGCGCTGAGCACGTTGAAGACCGTGCAGAGAGCGTCACAGCCATGGTCAAATAGCTGGCCCAGCGGAGATGAGGCGCCCGTGCGTCGCGCCTGCTTGCCATCCAACGCGTCCATCGTCTGGTAGAAGAAGAGCCCCAACGCCGAGAGGATGTAGACCTATACCAGTTGAAGAGAATGAGTATCCAGAGTCAGTGGCAATAATGATTCGCTTGGTAGTTAGAACGCACCCAAGTAGGGCAAATCTCGGAGAAGTGTGGCGCGTAGTAGAGCTGCACCACCGTCGTGAGCATCATAGCGACTGTGCCGATCATCGTCACGAGGTTGGGCGCCATCCAGATAGGCAGGAATTGCACCGAGTACGTCCAGAAGTGGTTTAGCACATTGTCCAGATACGTGTACGACCCTCTGCAGTAGGATCAATAACAGCAGTAGGGCACAACAGAGTCAGCAATTGCGCATTTCCCCACTCCTTTTCACCCTCAATTCCTCGATCGCAATTTATAGAAACCACTTACGCCTTGTACTTATAAGCGGCGATGCCTTCCAGCGCTGTCTTCCCGAGCATCTTCTCAACTTGGTCTCTGCCACGCTCTTGTTCTCCACTCGCTAAAATGCGCAATGAGGCGTACATGTACTCTCAAAGTTGTGACACACAATTTGCACATATTTTTTCACTTAAAGTCAGTATGCACATGAGTTTCTGGTGGAAGGCCATTGAGAACTGGCTGACAAATTGCCAGCGACAATGGCAGCCAGCTCCAGAGCGAAAAATTGTGCATGAGCTCTCAGAATCTTCGCTTGCTGCTACTGCGAACACACGCTCAGGAAACAACCAACGATTTATTACCCAAACTACTCCAAGAAGCCATCCGCGCACGAGGACTCGGTCAAAACTTGGCGGATCCCATCTCCGAGCTCCGTTAAACCCTCGTTTGTCTGGGCTGAGACAGAAAAACATGACGATCCAAGCCTAGAAAAACAAAACACAGAATGAATGAGCTGCACTGCTATAAAGAGGGTAGATAGAGCTGCGCACGCACCTGTCCTTCAGTGGCGCCAAGTCATCCGACGGCTGGTCGATCTTCGAAATAATGTCGATCCATTTGTGCTCAGGACGAGCTGCTGCCACTCGATGTCGGAGCTCATCACGAAGCAGAATTTGGTCGGCTGTCAGCGTACCAGAGGATCCTGTTGGGTCAAACACGAATCCGATTGACTGCGAGCAGAACAGGGGGTAGAATGTATCAGAATGACAAAAAGACAGGAGCTCGTCGCTAGGTAACACGTACGGCTTGTGTCTTCTCAATCATCGCGATTGCCAACTTTTCAATGGCGTTTCGACTTTCGTCTGGACGGAAGATCAGTCCAGGGGTATCCGCAATCTGCAAAACATGGTAGCAGTTTGTAAGCATAGATGGTGATGGACATACAGGACTCGTTAGCGTTTCAGTACTTGGTACGAAATGCCTTCAACGAAAATATGACCCATCGTGATGCCGCGAGTAGTAAACGGGTAGTTGGCCACCTGGACAGTACACAAGATAAGAGCGTTAGAACTCGGACGAAGGTTACCGCTTGTTGTGAGGATTGCTCGTCTACCTCGGGAGAAGCTGTCGACAGGGCGCGCACTAACGAAGATTTTCCTATAAGCAAACACTTTAAACACCGAGGAAGCTACCGAGTCGTTCAGATTGCCCACGTACCAACGTTTGGAGCTCCCACGAACGCAAAAATGGGTTTGTTCAGGTCCACATGTGGAAGTCCACGAAGCATCTTGGCCATGTTCGCCGCCTCTCGCAGGGTGTCTGCGTTATTGTCCACAGTCTTCCTGAGATCCTGTCACAACAAGTAAAACCGTCAGCATCAGGACTTGCTGCCAAATCCAAAAGCTCTGCCTCCCACCTCAATGCAGCGCAGTCCGCAGTCGACCGCCTCCTGCTTGGTGCGCAGCTCCAGACATTCACGCTCGAACTGTTTGCCCGTGTTGTGCAGCGTCGCGTACACTTTACGTAGACTCTGGATGTGCTTCTCGTAAGTTCCCTGGCCCAAAGTGAGCACCACCACCTCCCGCTCGAACGGGTGCATGCGCTTCAGTGCCGGGAAGTCTAGCGAGGCCTGGCGCGTGACACTGGAGAGTTTCCCCAGCTGCATATTGATGAGACGTGACGTGTAGTTCTTGGCGCGCTTAATCGGGTCTATAATGCGGTTGCTCTCGCGCACATCCGCCCGCCAAAACTTCATCTCCTGGATCTCTGACGCCGTGCGTACATAAGGCAGTCTACAGTGATAGAAGCACAATAGCGGTTAGTGCAATTACTAAACTAAAAGATGCAGCGCTTGCTTACCTTTGCAGCGCGCCACGCGCTACGGCCGTCGACCCTCGCTGGGCCATCTTCGTAGACCACGACCGAAGCTGAAAAAACGTCCTTGAAATAGGGATGGTCTGAATTTAGCCTCAGAGTGGCTAATTTAACGCTGAATTTGACATTTGAGACAAACTGTATTATAACACTGCCGTAGGAAAACAAAACTAGATTTGCATGTATTAGTACTACTACCGGTGGTAGTACTTCATACAAATACATGTACATGTACTGTAGATGCCTCGCAGCTTACGCGTACCGCCTCATGTCGTTCACGTAACGAATGCTGAGGTAAATCTTCGCGCCGGATTCACACTCTTGCAGCGGGATGCCCACGGGCGAGGGCGGGAATGTGCCATCAAGGCAGATCGAGTGCCCGCTGAGCACGCTCACCTCTTCGTCGTAGTCTTCGAACCCTTCGCCCTCATCCTCCGACAAAATGCTGCTGCCTGACTTCGGTGGGCGATTAATGCGCTGACGCCACGAGTCGTCGCGAATCTCCACCGGGTGCTCACTGGCCGTAGCCAATTTGCTGATGATGCTTCCACGCACACGCTTGCGGCGCTTCAACTGCGTTTTGGCATTCGTATCTGCCAAAAGCTTAGCGGGGACCGACTCGAAATCGCGGTAGATGTCTTCCATGGAGAAGCGGACGAAACCTAGACGTTTCTTGGGCAGCGGCTTGCGCTTGTGATAGACATTCACCTCGATGAACGTGTCCAACGATGTTACACCCACCAGCCACGACTGGTCATACTTAGGCGTGCCAGTGTGCCGCGCCGTCGACGACTTGTATTCACCAAGCTCCTTCGCAGGGTAGCCATCCGTCTGAGAGTATACCCGCACCACAACCTTCGGGTTGGAGTTGTCAGGCAGGCCATCGACATACAGGCAGTGAACTTCTACTTCCGTAATCACATTCGAGTCCGAAAGCTGTTTCAGCGACCCGGTTTGGAGATTTCGTGCAGGTCGGCGGGTACCCTCAAAGTGTTTCTCGTCCATGAGGTGCGTCGTGTTACTCACTGACTGGGACAACTTTTCCACCACGCCCAATGTGCCAACAACTGGAGATGCAACAAGTTGCAGTGTTCCGCGACCAATACCCTTTGCGAACCCCTTGACGCCGCCACTCTTAGCTCCACGAACAGGCTCCTTGACAAAGCCCGTCACTCCATACGCGATACTCTTTCCAAGCACCTTGCCACCCTGCATAAAACCTTCAGGGATGTGGCGCGGCTCGTCCGGGTCCTCTTGGCTCTCGAAATACGTTGCTTTCTTGACCACATCACCAAGACCGTTCGACACCTTTCCGATCGATCTCAGAGGCACACCAAAAACCGTCTGCACCACAGTTACGGCACTCTCACCCTTGCGGCGACTCTTACCCTTCACATCGCGCTTCAATTGGCGTGCTGCTAACGCGAAACCATCCACAATATCCGTAGCGAGACCAACCGGATCACCCAGCATTTCGACACTGCCAACGATCTTGTACCACTGCCCAATCACCGAGTGGACAATTTTGAGGACAACATCGTAGATCAAATCGTACTCGTAGAAAAAGCGGTTTTGGTAGACAATTTCGCCGAAGTGGAACTCGGGCGTCACGTGAGCGATTCCACCGACAATACTTCCCATGGTATTGCCTAAGATTGCAGAAATGCCTTCTCCCTTGTCTTCCTGAAGCGAATCGAACACCAAGTCGAAATCATATCCACTCATGTGCCAGCGCTTGAAGTACATGAGCATGCCAGCTGAAACCGAGCCATCCGGGAACGGGACATTTACAATAAGCATCGCATTCTTCGCTTCAACGCCTTGTTGAAGGATCGTAGCTTCATCACTTCCAGGGATAAACTGGAAGAGCAGATTACTCAGGCCCAGCAAGTACTCCAGATTCAGTTTGACTGCCATCGACCCCAGCTGTAAGTCGAAATCGTTCACAATAACAATGCCACTTTGCGGGAGTGTTTCGCAGCTGAGTGTGAAGAACGGTTTTTCTCCATCTCCAGGAAGCCACCCCTCGTACTTGTCGCTGTTGAAACCACTGTCCAAAGGAGCAAACACGACAGGATACGCCGAGTGAGGCGTCATATCATCGAATTGAACGTGATGAACCATCAAAGAAACACGGCGAGACCCTGCCTTCGAGTCAAACCGAATGGTTTCCATGGTGATGTTCATAATCTCTTGTGGTTGCTCGTCCACCAACGTAATTCCGAATCCGTGCATCGAAACATCAACCACCATATTGCTAAGCCAGTCGCTAACAAATGCTCGCTGCCGAACTTCAGAATACACCTTTGTGTCTCCCATGGCAAATACTCGCGTAGAACCGTCAATGTACACCTCACCATGCAAACCCTGAGGAGCATTCTTCACCTCACCAATCTGCATAAAGTCAACCAGAGTCGGCACTTTCCAGTGTGTCGCAGTAACACGCAGTTGTAATTCACCCTTTGGATCCTCCCAGGCGAACGAATGGCTTTCCATAGGGCCCAAAACGATTTCTTCCGCAGTCTTTACACCATGTTGCACGTATCGGAAGGAGTATTGTGTTGATCGGTTCTCAATTCGGTAATTGGGGTTGGCCGAAATGTCGCTCACGGTAGCGAAGACAGTCTCAGCCACCTCGTGCACATTCACACTGCAAACTGGACCATCGCCTAAGCTTCCTCGCGTCCAGAACACGGTATCTTCAGCCATGTTGTATGTCACATTGGGGTCACTCAGCTTTGAAGATAGCTTGAACAGCGGCATGTTCGGACTCCACTCGCCCACATCTTGGGTATCGCTGGCCACATCACGAATACGCAGACCGGCCACGTACTTTTCGGGGCCGATTAGACGATAAACCACTGCGGACTCGCCTTCTTTTAGCGTGCAGTTAGCCTGCTCGGAGCGGCTTCTACCACGGTTTCCCTTCTTGTCAAGCAAAATCGGAGTCATCTGCAGTGGTCGTGGTACACGATTCAGCAGCACAAAACGCGGGGAGATAACGAAAATTTTCGACCGGAAAAACTGTGCAGGGGCTGCACGAATTTCAAAGGCGAGTACGAAAGCGTAATTCCCTGATCCACTAGGGCGCAGCTCCCCTTTCTTGCTCACAGTTGTCATATCCTCGGGCTCCGACCATCCTAGTTTGTGAAAATCCGGCAAATACTTCTTCGTCTTCCCGGACACCAACGACTCGCCCTCATACTTGTGCGGCGTTTCTTGGAACGGCCGAAGACTCATCAAAGCCTTATCAGGTGGTGCAGTTGCCATCAGCGGGATTTCCTTGGCGTCAGGGAAGAACATTCGATGCTCCTCAATAGTGCACACGCGACCACGAGTAAGCTTAAAGCGTAAATCTAAGCCACATCGGTTCTGGATCCAGAATGGCGAGTAGAAGAACACTGTACGGGCAGCATTTTCCTCCCACTGCGGGTGGAAAACAAAACTTGGGCCGTCATCAAACAGAAGCTCAAATGCGTCTTCGTTGAAAGATCCGCGCTCCGCTTCAAGGTGAACCAAGAATGGCGCACTCCATGTCGAGGCTCGATTTTCCTCGCTTGCGCAAAGTCGCATTGTCATCAAAGCGGGTTTGTTGAGATCCAGACCAAAGACTTGAATTGTCTTACCGCTTTCAATGTACATTTTGCGGCTGTTTACTTCATTCACGTACGTGAAGTAGTCGGTTTGGCCCAATGTTTTCACAGCTCGGGACTTCTTGTCTTTCCCGGTGTTGTCCACAACACGGAACTCTCCCTTACTGGTCAGTGTGTCTGCCGGACAATCATCGGGTTGGACGATGGCGTACTCAACGCCACAAGGAAGTACATTGTGAAGCACCAACTGCGGCTGGATCATCAATGACCACGTTCCTAATTGTGTGTTGTTGGCAGAAATCTTCTCGATGACGACAGTAGGTTGGTTGTCGATACAACTCGACGAAGGGTAGATAACTTCTTTCCCAGCAGTAACAAACTCATTCGGGTCAGGAAGAGCGGCGTTCGTTCCAAGCTTTTCCTTCACGCGCTTCGCGGATGAAACGGAGCCATTGCCTTCCCCACGCAGGGCTTTCTGGGCCTCGAGTTGTTCAAACTTTGTCATCCGCTTGTACATGCGCTGATCTGAGACAGACAGGTCCAATTTGTTACTCCACTCCGTTTCTCCAGTCTGTCGAATGGCAAAATACCCAGCACCAACCAAATCCAAAGGAATGCTAATTAAACCAAGAGCAGGAAGCATGAAGAAACGCTCGCCATTCCTTTGCTCCGGATTGCAGCGCGCAACTTCCTTCTTCTCATCGTACATCAATAGTTCCGTATCCTTCGCAGTTCCGTTGCGAACGCACTCGGCTCCTGAGACTTTCACTTGCAGACCGTAAAATCCATCAACAGAGATATGAATTGCGGCTAGCACAGGCAAATACTGCCGCATACAGTCGGCGTAATAAGAGTCAATCCACTCGTAGTTGGGGTCAAGCTCCTTTACACGCTTCAGGCAAGCGTATGCCTTTTGCAGCTCTTGGCGTGTTGGCTCTTCCACCTTAGTTAACAAAGTGACACCTTGATCATAGAGAACTGCAATCGACTCCTCCGACTCCACATCTTCAAAAAGTGGTGTCAATTCGTAGACTTGAGTTTGGCCAATGGACATCAAGGGCACGCCATGGATCGTGCGGTAGCCCTCAATTTCCACTGAGATAAAACGGTCAACTGTAGCGCGCGACTTGGCTATCGCAATCTTGAACTCCTCCCACGACACTTGTCCAGATTTATCCGTGTCGGCCAGCGCGACAAAGTCTTCCACAACCCGGGCAAACTCAGTTTCATTGTCCAGAACGCTGCTGCTGCTGCGCTTGTACATTGACGACTTCTTGGAGCCAGACGTTCTCCGTTGCTTGTCCTCCTCCTCATAAACGCTTCGGAGCACAGAGCGGACCTCTTCTGTATCCAACTCGCCACTTCCGTCTTGATCGGCATCTCTAAAAGCTTGGCGTAGCTGTTTTTCCTTTAGACTCTGTTGCTCATACTCCTCCGCCTCGCTATTATCCAACAGTACGCATGCGTGTGCTTCGCCCGTCGATACAGCAGTGACTGCAGTCACTACCTCTTCCTGCACACGTTTCTTCGCCTGCTTCTTAGCCACCATGTAGTACTTGACGTTCACGCCGCTCTCGTTGAGCATCCAGAATATAGCACCAATCTCTTTCACATGAGGGCGCTCAGCTTCAGTACGCTGCTCAACTTTGGAGAATGCAGCCATGTTCGAATTAACCGTCTCCATAAACGCAGACGTGACGTTCATCTGGAAGTAGCGATCTGACGAGAAAACCACCTCCAACGGAGAGGCAGGTTCCTTTCTGATATCCAAAATCCCTTGGTAAAACTCGATGAAAGGTTCGACCTGTCGTGCCTTGGTGTTGTAGTAGTTGCCATACACATCAAAACTGATTTTGGCGACACCGAAGTTGTTTTTGGCTCGCTTTCGTGTCTGAAGATCGGTGGCAGTGCTAGACGATCCACCTTCCCACACCGAAAAGTTCGCGTAAATACCTAGTTCCTCCAAAGACGTCTCAATCGCTGGCGTTCCCATCGGTAGCATGTCATCGATCAGACGCAGATAGAATCCACCAAACGATGTGGAAACAACGGTCTGTACGAAGATTTGCTGTTCGACAACAGATCCTGGGTTCACAGATGCCTGGTCATGGGTGTCATCCTTTAGACTCGACAACAACTGATCGATCACGTCTCCTCGGCCATCCATATCCATCTCCTTGCTAAGCAGCCAAGGGCTCTGCTCGCCCGGCTTCACCAGTGATGGGTTGACGATTCGATTCCACGCTTCTTGAGCATAATCGTAATTCTTGAATACACGGACCATTTTCTTCTGAACAATCATAGGTTTTTGGCCTTTCAGTGACACACTTGAAGCTCCAATTTGCTCTTCGTAGCGCTCCCAGAAGGTAGCAAGCGCAGCAGCGTTGGCGAGGGTGGTCGCGTTGTCACCAGTAAGATATGGCACCTTGTTTCGCTCCATGTCTTGGTCGACATATTCCTGGCCAGTTATAGCAACAACATTGTGGTGCAGTCGCGTATACAGGATTTTATTTCTGCTCAGCGCACTTTCGAACTCTTCCAAGGATATGTCGCCACTTCCATCACTGTCCACAATGCTGACAAAGTCCGCAACGGTTGCATCAAACTCGGCCCTGGTCAAGTTATTGCAGTCGGTCGCGCTCCGCAGCAGGTCTCCAATCTCCGAAGTATCCAGTGTTCCTCCTCCGTCAGTGTCACGTAATTTGAACTCCTCTTTCAGTCGGTCCATGTAGCGTTTCTCTTCGATTTGACGTCGTGCTTTCTTCATTCGATGCTCTCCCGCCTCTCGTTTCTTTACGACTTCAATATCCTCCTTCATGGATTCGTTGAGGGACGCCAAAATGCTCAAAAGGATGCCCAAGTCCGTGGCCGACAGGTTCATCGCAAAGTCAGACATCTGCATTGTCAACTTTCGGCGTGCGCCAGCTTTTATGCGATCCTTGCGGTGAGGGGTCAATGAACGTTCCTCGCCTTCCTCAACGCCCGGATGATCGGCCTCAATCACTTGTGGCTTCGCAGCAGCTTTCCGAGCGACACTCCACAACTTAGACGCAGACTTCCCCGTACCTTCAGCTGTCTTGTTACCCAACCTGGACGAGTCTTTAGATGGGTCCCCAACAGAAAGTCTATACCCCATAGAAAAGTCAACACCTTCGCCCTCAAGCTCCAGAATAGTTCGTAAATCACCGATATCAAGCTCAATACCATCTTCCCGCAAAATAATTGTGCAAGGTGTCAAGGCAACATCTTCCAGCTCCAGTTCCACAGCTTCTGAGCGCTCGGAGCCCAGAATTCGTAGCTTGGTATCCGCAGTGAAGGCCAAGACAGGGGCCTTTAAACTCTTAGAATCTCCAATGAGACAAAACTCGCAACCCTTCAAAAGAATGCTGCAACCAAGAGGCATTCCGCCAAGCATCAAGGGTGAGTACGGTTTTGGGAGGTCTTCCGCATAGAGATGCTTCGCCGTGTCTCGCTGCTCTGGAGAATCCATGCTGTCTGCCATCTCGCACGCAATGAAGCGCATCTGTTCTTTTTCATCTTCGCCAATTACAGGAAGGAATTTGTGCATGATGTCAAGTAGAGGGTCAAACACAAGCAGCAACGAGAAGTGCTTGAATGTCATACCAAGATCCATATAGCCGTCGCCACGCTGAGAGATAGCAATGGACATCATGTCTTCGGCTTCAGGGTTACGGTCCATGATCTGATGAAAGACGTTACTTGACACACCACGGTTGTCCAGCAATCCAAAGCGCACGGCATCCATCGCTATTTCCACTGCTGTGTCAGTTTTGGCGACCTTGATCATCCGGTAACGCAGTTCAAACTCCACCTCGTTTACGAAAAATGTCATCATGTTCTTCTCACTGTCGTCGATCATGCGCATATTCATCTTTGCCATCTTGAATGACAGCCGGAATAGATGAAACATCGGCGGTGACTCCGGAATTTTGTCCTTATCGATGTAGTGGTCGACAGGGTTCTCCACGAACTTGCGCAGATTGCCTCTCTCCAAGTCTTCCTCGTTAACGAACGGCAAAGGCTTTCCTGCATTCGGAACTTCCCAGCCCAGAGACAGCGATCGCAGGTAAAGAATACGCGAGGCTAGCACTTTCACCTCGAGCTCGTCTAACCGTTCCTTTCGGCTGACTATGAGCTCCTTTTGCTTGTATCCTGCGTACATCCGAAGCAGAAATCCAGTCTCATTGTCAAACTTCCACTGTTCTTGGAATAGCGACATATACTCCTCGGATTCGGTAGGGGTGAGCTGTACACATGCGAGGTCGTCCGCAATGGATGCTGCCGTTTGCCAGTCGTAGTAATAATTAATCGGCTGCAGCAACTTCAAGAGCATACCAGCTTGTGCAGGACGCATCTCAACTTCAAAGTTCTGTCCTTGTGCAAACGAGATCTCGAGTTCAAAAGCACGCTCGCCTGCCCCCTGCCCCATGATAAGCGACTGGAAGATGAAAGGCATAAAGACACCGATCTCCATGGTGAGCGGAGTAATCAGATAGCAGGCATTAGCACTGCCTCCAGGTCTTGAGTTGAGGAACATTTCGTAGTTCGCTAGTCGCATGGCGCGCTTGCGTCGGTTGTCATCGGTAGGTCCGCTTCGGCCCATCTTAAACTCCTTCAGGGCAATGCCCACTGTGGCGCCCGAATACTCGTCACGAATTGAGAGTGAGAACGCCTGCAGCACGAACTCGAACGAATCCAGCAGCTCGTCCACCCACAAGTGCCAGAAGGCAGGTTTGGGCGGCGTATCATCTGTCTTCTTTAGGGGATGCGGTTTTTCGGCGTCGCGGACCCGGTCACGCAGACTCGCGAGGTCCTTGAGCTTCTGCACGATAGTGGCTGTCCAGGCGTTGACGCGTGCAATTCGGGCCTTGGCGGCCTGTTTGACGGCTTCCACACAGCGGTCGGCATTCTGGTTGCGTCCCCACATCCACTTCTCTGCAGCGTCGAGCGTGAGGCCAAGACGCAGACCGTCGACCAGCACCTTGGATTCCATGCGCTTGTACTCGGGGTCTACGGGCTTGCCGCTTGCGAGCCGCACCAGACGTCCCCATAGAGGCACGACTAACAGTAGACGCTTCATCTCCAGGCGCTCGAGGCCAAAGGGCATCCCCGCCAGTGGCTCCAGGTTGGGAAGCACATGCTTACCCAGCACCAAGTCGTGAAGCTCCAGCGAGCCATCACGCACGGACCAGGCGATACCAAACTTGTTGCCCACGACCGGGGCCGCGAATTGGTGCAGTAGTACCGTCAGCAGCACATCGCCGTACAGCGCGAAGGCCACAGCAAGTGCCGCGGAGCCCAGCAGCAGCACGAGCAGCCACATTGGTCGATTTGCTTCTGTACTTATCGAAAGGCAGGCGAATGTACGAATGAATAGAGCGAAGGGCGGAATGCGATCCAACTGGCGCATGTGTCGCACCGCTTGCATATCCGATATATCGTGTAAATGTACATCAAAAAGTGCGATTTACGACCAATCAAAGTACACTTGATCTCAATTGGGGGCCTCCCATTGGTAGATTGCATCTACAGTACATGCAAGTTGTGCCAGCAGCCATCGTCCATCGTTTGTCGTGCTGGTCAGTCAAGCTCCCTGACATTTGTATAGAGCTTGGTAGGCGCCGGCGGTGGAAGCGCAACGCCCGGTTGCTCCAGCTGCTGTCCATGTTGCTGCTGCATCAAGCCCAGCTCGCGCAGGATATCGGCGCGACTCAGAACGCGCACGGATGAGGCTGCATCTCCTTCGTCCAGTACCGCCCCATCCGCGTACGCTTCCTCTGTTCGCTCCTCGTCCTTCGTTTTGCACCCACGCCAACAACAACACAATGGGGAAAGTCAGTCTCCAACTCCAACACGACGCCTCGAATAATCCCGCTATCTACTCCACTTGTTAAAACGCACCTCAAAGGCCGACGGCAACAACGTTGGGTGTAGCCGGAAGGGGGCAGCACTGGCACGCTGCTGCAACTGATCCCAGGTCTCGCGCGGCTCGACATCAACTGGACCCGGCCCGACAGGCGGCCAAAAGAGTTCTTCAACTCGCATTGGCCTGGGGGTCGGAAGATCCGGTCGAGTCAGGGTCACAGCAGCAGACAGAGCCGCGGCGCTGTTGATGCTACGGAGGTCGCTGTGTTCACCGGTTAAAACCTGGGCAATCTCTTCTTCAACACGTGTCATTGTAGACTCGCTCTCCATCGCAGCGCTATCGATGGCAGCAGCTCGAACGGCGGGGTGGTCCTCCTCAATTGACTCGACTAGCGAAATGCTCTGCACCGCCTGCACGATCGAGTCATCCGCAACTTCAACGTCGGCAGCAGCTGGTTGGTCACCTTCGCTTTCGTCGCTGGTACATGCAGCAGAGACTTGAAGTGGTGCTGGTGGTGGCACAGCCTCTGCAGGTTTGAGCAGCTCGTGTTCAACGGTTGCAGGTTCTGCAGCGCCCCGATATTGTAAGGTAGGCGGCAGCTCCAATGACTCACCGGCTTGCTCTGCGGGCTGAGTAGCTGCGGTTGCCCAGAACTTGGCACCCATCTGCACAATACCATCATCCAAGACCTCAAACTTCTCTTTCTGGGATTCTGCATGCGCCTCCTCGATACGAGCATCCCACTTAGCTCGCTCGGCAGTGTCCATTGCAACATATTCCTCCTTTGTGATGGCTCGAAACCCCCGCAAGTCCACGTCGATGTCTTCTGGTTCGTCCACCGGGGTGGCATTTAGCAACTTCTGTGCGCGCTCCAACTCCAGCTCTTTGATCCGGCGCTCTCGTACCTGCGCCTGCCACTCGCGAAATTCTTGTAGGCTACGTCGACGCTCTTCGTTTTCTTGGTTGACAAATTCCCGTTTGGCTTCCCGCTCTGCCTCGACACCACCTGATTGCCACGCAGTAACAGAAGCTCTCTCGATGGGGAAAATGGGTCGATCCAGAAACGATAAGAGAGGCAAAGCTGCAATGTACGTCTTGCGAAATGAGCGTGTGCTGGAAACCACCGGGTTGCCCGTGATGCGCAACGCCTTGAGCATCGGTACAGCTTTGAGCACGGTTAAAGTATCTGGATCTTCGATAAAGTTGTGGCTGATGTCAATGTTGTTAAGTAGCGGACACTGAGTCAACTCGTGCAAGTCTGCGCTGGTTGTCAGGCGGTTGCGTGACGCGTTCAGCGATAATAAGTTAGGCAGTTGAGCTAGCCCAGCAAGCGACTGGATTCGGTTTTCGCTTAGATCCAGAGTGTTGAGCTCGCGCAAGGTATGAAGGTTCTCAACTTTTTCGATGAGGTTTTTGCTTAGGTATAGACACCGCAAGTTGACAAGATGCTCCAAGTTCTCGATCTTGGAGAGCCCGTTGGATTCAAGCCAGAGAGCCTTGAGGTTGTAGTACGCTTCCAGGCCCTCGATGCGCTGAAACCCGCGGAAATGCGCGTACAAACTGTCGTTTAGCTCTGGCGTCTCGTAGCCGTCATTTTCCAGACACAATTCTCGCAACGTCTCGGCGTCCATGACAGGCAACTGGCCCTTGTGCTCTCTGTGGAAGCGGTTCTTCTCCAGCTCGCGCAGCCGGTCGAACGGCGACATCACGCTGGCCGTGGGCATTTCGCACAAACAGTAGTTACTGTGCACCCGATCAAAATCTAAAATGCAATTGACCTGAACAGGCGCGGACCGTTCAAAGATTTTCTGTCATTTGCTGAAATCGTTACCTCTACTGGAGCCCGAGTAAAATACATCCATAGCCACGGCAGAACGGCATGCACCTTAGAGATCGATAAGCCTGAATTCTTCGCGGAAGTGCCCGATGTCTTTCGTATCAGCAATCTTTACCAAATCGAACCGCTCCATGCATGTGAAGCAGATTCTTAAATAGCTCCAGATGTGGTCTGCGCGGTTGTTCAAGCTCAGTGCCTGAAGGTAGCACTTTGTTGCCTCCTCGTAGTTCCCCAGATTGGCGTGGCTAATTCCCAGGTTAAGCCACCCACGAGCATACCGAGGCTTCAGCTCCAACGCACTGAATAGAACAATACGCGTTAGCTATGCTATCCAAACCAATTACGACGACAAGTATTCAACGTACCGATGGTAAGCAGGGATGGCGTCTGACGAGCGAGCCGAGTTCGCTAGCGTTGCTCCGATCTTGTTCCATAATGCGTATTCATCCGGTCGCGAGTCCGTAGCTGTTTTAAAGCTTCCAACCGCTGCGTCGTAGTCTTTCGACACATTATAAAGCACGCCCAGCACAACCTGCACATCAGAATCACTCGGGTCGTGCGCTCGTGCCTGCAGCATCAGTTGCATCACTTCGTCCATCAAAGATCCGTCGCTGTACTCATCCACCTGAATTTCCAAGCCGTGGAACTTCGGGTTGTGCTGTACCCAGGCCTTCAGCGTTTTCAGGGCACCTTGCGGGTTCAACTCGTTAACGTTGCTGACACCGAGAGCCAAGAGCGCACTTAAGTTGTAAGGGTCTTCCTCCACAGCACGTTCCAAGCAAATAATGGCGCTCTTGTCCTCGTCATTTTCCGCGTGACACTCGCCGAGCATTCTCCATGCCTCGCTGTTATCAGGGTGCTGCTGCACTTCGGCTTCAAAAGCAAGGATCGCGTCATCCAAGTGGCCCGACTTAAAAAACTCAACGCCCTTCTGGAAATTTTCGGACGCGTCGAGGAAGGGGTTATCGGCCTTGTAGGTGTAGTCCTGGTTAGTCGCATTATCCCACGCGTCTTCGAACGGGTCTGTAGTCTGAGCCTCCGCCATTGCTTTCTCCCAGATAGCCTCCTGCGCGATAACACGAGCAAATAAACAATCAATCAGCATCTAGACCCAGTGATCCGGTGGGGTATCATAGCACACGCACCAGGTTGTCGCCGTCACCCCACGCACTGTCCATCACCTTCTCCCCCGCGGTCTTTGAGTCGCCCCACGCCTGGTCCAAACCCGAGGTGTTAGCTGTACCAGTATCTTTCCACGCTCCTTCAAGTGGGTGTGCGTGAGTTGCAGCGGACTCTGCAAAAGCACTCTCCATCGCAGCAGCCGACGCATTTCCACTCTGTTTCCAGGTCGAGTCGAACAGGTCTCGGTTCGAGTGCATATCCGTCGTATCTTCCCACGCTCCTTCTAGCGCACCCTCCATCTTCAGTTCGTCACGAACAACCTCGTTCTTCTCCTCGTCAATTTGCACCTCGCCCGAGCTTACTTGGTTCATAAACTTTAGGAACTGACTGTTCTGGAACTTGGGGTCCGGGTTCTGGCTCATGGTGCGCGCCATCTCGCTGGAGGCTTGTTGTGCCTCTAAATTCTTTGACGCCTCCTGTGTCACTTGCTCCAGTGGAGTGTTCACTTCCTGTGTCACCGCGGGGGCACCGTGCATCATCGGTTGGTGCATAATTGGCACTGGTGTCTTGGTCTCCTCCCATGCCACGTCGTGGTGGGACTTGCCAGCGGTCTGCCATGCATCATTGAGGTGATTGGAGCGGAAGTCCTCCACCCACGTGTCATGCTGCGTGGTGCGAGGATGCACCATCTGAGGTCCCATCATAGGAGGAGGTGGTCCGTGCATGCGCTGGAACTGCGCGCGCTGCGCCTCCTCGAATGCTGCCTCCATGGAGGCCTGGTGTGCGTGCATCATCTGTTGTTGCGCTTCACCCGAACGAAACGCAGCCTCCATGCGCGAGCGGCTTGCTGCCTCTTGTTCAAAAGCTGCCAGAAACTGCGGGTCGGCACCTTGCGCCATGTTGGGGCGTTGCATCTGCATCTGCAGCTCGCTGCGTGCACTGTAAGGCGGCATCGGCCCGCGGGCCTGGCGGCCGCGCGCCTGTGACTGCACGACACTATCTAGCGCGCGCGACAGTGGGTTCTGCGCTGCTACGGTGCCGTCCACGGCGCAGCCTGTGCCCTGTACGATCTTACCCAGCACATCCATCTCTCTTCGGTCTTGCTAGTTGGTTCTTGTTATGGTCGATTCAGCCTTCAAGAAGCCTTAGCTTGCGTAAGCGGGAATTCCAATATCCAGAAGTAGTATGTAGGCATAATTGAATAACCTTTAGTATTACATGAAAGTAGAGATGTATTCACTTACTTTAAACACTAATATTTGACTTTACAAATCCATACGTCTTGTTTTTAACGAGATGTGAAATGTTGCAAATAAGAACGAATCCGCTCTGAAATAATTATGTGTGCACACCATAAAAATGTCACATTATATATTTTATTTACATATATATAAGTAAATTTCTAAATCTAAGAAAATTGATGCTGTTGTAAAATCACAACTGTAGCACGTGCGCTACTCCAGGTGGAGAAGTACGTACTGGAGAATTTTGACGCTCTGTGATTGGCTAGCTCGAAAATCTCACGACAACACAACAAGAGAGAAATATCAGTTTTTTTTCTCCACCATCAGAAGATGGAGAGAACTGGAGAGAGCGGGGCCTCGTCGATCTAGGAAAAACGGGGTACTTAAATATGGAGGATGCAGTGGTGGCCATGGCATCTCTTGCGGGGATAGCGGTGGCCCTGGCTGTGGCTGGCCAGCAAGAGTGTCAGCAGGAGGAAAAAGCGAACTGTGGCAATGCTACACTTCGATGTTCTTCTCACTGCAGCTTCGTGTGAAGCGTGGTTTACTGACAATCTTCGCTGTTCAAGATCATCAGTGATTGCCATCACGTGTTTCATACACCTACGTGGCACCCGGTACGTACGGACAGCGTCAAAGAAACATTCCTACAAGTACAAAGTGGAGGTGATGTCACTCAGGCGAAACACCTCAGAAGCCAGCATCGCCCATGAGCTCTTGCGTTGGACGGAGTTCTTTGTGCCCCGAAATATCTCCTTCGTTTTGTTAAGACGCACGTCCAGTAACACCCTAGCTGCAAGATCGGTCTATGCGAACGGCTCTTCTTAATTCTCTTACATCAGCGACGATTCGGCACCCTGCGTTGCGGCATCCTCTTCCGACAACAAGGACGCTGTAAATTGCGCTACAGTCCCCATCTGAGCCATGTTAAATGATAGAGACCGCTGCAAGTCTTCTTCCGCGCTCGACAGCGAAGCTAGCGCAGTTAAGATTTGTGCACAGACTTCTTCAGGGAGTGCTGTTGGGTTGGCTAGTACAGGTATCAGCCTAACGCATCGGCACTATGTTGCCTCTGGCATGCTGTGTGAAGTGTGAGGAGGAGGTCCAGTTAGACTACTGAACGTTGATTGGCTATCGGCTTATCAGCTCGGGCTGGTGGTGGATAACCACGCGACCAACACAACAATCATTATCCAGCCTCCGGCTCCAACCGGAAAATTGTGCGACCAGCCCCTAATGGAAACGTGGAAGGCATTCCACGTCCTTCGTAACCTTGCTTGCTTGTACATGGTTTGTAAAAGGCCTGATTGCTCTCGTGTCCGTGTTTAGCACTGAAACTATCTCAACCTATACCGCTACTGGTGTTCGTGTTCTAGAACACGAACGCACAAGGAAGAAACTCGCCAATCATTGAAAAGTCCTAGTGCTTGTGGACGCCCTGCACAAGGCCACCCAAGTCCTGGCACTTCGGGCCATCACCGTTGAAGTACCACGACCTCCACAGGTATTACTGATCCAGGCACTCCTTGGGGGCCCACACTTTGACTTGATGTAGGGCTTCACGCTCACCTCCCACGCCCCCTCAATACGATAAGTATAAACTCCCGTCTTGAGATCGACAAAGGACTCGTCGTGGTTAACCCACTTGTAGGTGTAGTTTTTGCATTTCAGCAATTTGTTGTTCTCCAACGTATGCTTCCCGTTCGCGGAAACATACGAGAAGAACTTGTCAGAAATGATACAGCTGCTTATTATGCGCTTGGCGATAAGTGGCGAGAGCGAGAACGTCTTCTTCTTCCGGTGAGAATACCGAACCACTGCCCAGCCGTTCGGTCCACCCCACCAAAGCGCTAATGATCCTAGTGCTGGCAGCCTCGTCCGCACTTGGACTTCTTCTTTGCGCTCGTTTCATCAATCTCCACAGTGTGACCGACCCCGCCGATCTGTACAGAGGCGTAGTGAGCGAGCCAAAGCATATTCTGTAGATGCCCAGTAGTTCTACGCACCTTCATGCTGCACTGCAGTATCCCGGTAGTACAGATGTCACCCCAGAAGCTGGACGAGCCGATAGCCGTGACTTCAAAGATACCCAGGAACAGCTGAGCAGTCCCAACGGGACGCCCATAAAAACACCAAATGCAGTACCGAGCGGTACTACAACTCGGTACCGCCAAAGGACGTGTCCTTCGTGAGGATCAACTCCTTGTCCAGTCGGCTGTTTCCACGGCAACACCAGCGACAGTTTTCGCCCTCCGTGCCGGGTTTGTACACGCAGAGGTCCACCTGCTGGTCGCAGTACTGGTACCTCTTTGAGCCGGATAGCAGGCCGTGATGCATTATAAAGATCATAGCGGTGTCCTCGGTTGTCGTTGAAGTCATGATGCTGTCGAAAATGAGCGAGCACACCGCCGTGTACAGCTACCGGTTACGCGTACGGAGAGTCGTCCACTACCAATTTCTTGGGTGCCACGCCCGGTGGTGCTTTGGACGTGCGCAAGCACTGTAACGACGAATGCATCTACGGCGGCAGATGAGTCAAACTCGTTTCCGTCTCAGGGGTTGAGCTGGTCAAGTGGCTCCGCGTCAGTAGATGTACTCCTCGCCCAGCTAACTCCGACAACGCTGATGTCACAGGCGTTGAGCTGGCCAAGGGAATCTGCGTCTACTCCTCTAGCTCAGCAAACTCATCATCAGCCTGAGTTCACCAGCCCGGTCCTTGCTGGCGCAGCAGCGTTCAGACGTGATTACCCAGTGCAGACTACATATTTTGTCATAATGAGGCGGCGCCAGAGGCATCGTCTTTACCGGCACCAGAGTCGGGTAAAACGGCCGCAAGCAAAACAGAGTCACGATAGTACGACGACGCTCGCCTGGACAACAAAACTTGGCGAAACTCTATTCTACTTGAGGTGCGCTATACCTGTACCCTAGGCTCTGAAGATCTTTTCACCTTGTGTACCCGTTGGGCGCCCATCTTGGGTGACTCGGGAATACGCCGGACTTGGTCTTGGTTGAGTATGCGTGGAGGGCACTTGGGTCTCGGCTTGACTGCTCGCGGTAACACGTTACTCGCAGTCGTTAGGGTATAGATCTTGGCGTAGCGATGATCCACGGGGTGTCCGAGGGTGTGTTCGCCAAAGACCAATGAAGTTCCAATATGTTCCAATTTATTGCTTGACTGCCTCCTTCTAGCGATGATCTTGAGAGATGAGTAGAGAGCGAGGCGACCTAGGCAAGCTATCCAGACGTTCTTGTGCTTCTTCCTTGTCGACGCTGGCGATACGTGGTCGTCAGAGGGATAATATACTTCCCAGCTCTAGAAATAGGTAGGATGCATGGGTCTGGTAAAGAAGAATTTTCTCTCTCTCTCTCGGTTGTTGAGGGTTAGACTACTCTATCTTCTACTTGTCTCCTTCGAAGTAAAAAGTACACTGATTCCTACTCTTCCTATCCCCTTCTCCACTCACGGTATTTCAACCTTGAATGGCTCCCAGCCTCACGTTTACGAACTGGCTTCCAGACCAGACTTAGTACAGATTGTACCATCCTTCTGGAACTCCTCGATCTCCCTGATATGCATCGAAATGATTGCACCATGATCCTCGTGGTACTGGTGATCTTCCTTGCACTGTATCACCAGTGGTGATTTTCCTTGCACTGTATCCGAGAATTGGTACTGCGGTCTTCTTGGCGATCGTCTTGGTACCTTGGTCCCCCCAGCGTGGTACCCAAAGTTTGGTACCGCGATCTCCTGGGAGATGTACCACTAGGTGGGTACCATGGTCCTCCTCGTGATCCGGCTTTCTCACAAACAAGATTCAGATCCACCACAGACACAACTGGCAGTTTTCGCTGTTTTGGTCGGAAGTGTGGACACGATATATCTAACACTCGTGCCTGCAAAAATATTTCTAGCTTCGACGCTTGAGGACAATGCAAGTGCTACGCTTTTGTCAGCGTTGCCAGTGTCTTTGGTGTAGTCCCCACTGTTTTCTGTGTAATTCCGCTTTCTTCGCACATTCAAGATGCTCTTTTGGCGGAGTTAGGCCGGCAAGTGAGCGATGGGAGGTTCTTTACGTTCAACATACGCCGTTTTCGGTTCAACACGGGGATCTTCACCACTTGACGGCGGGAGGACCCAGTTTTCAGGTGCTGGGAAGCGCTTACATTTTGTCTTTGCGGAAGGCTTCAGGACCCATTGTTTCGCTCCAGTGGAGAGCCTTTTGGACCAGGTTTCATTCGCTATGGAGAGTTTCAGGGAGCGTCTGTAAAGAGTTTCAAACACTATGTTGCTCAATTGAAGTTTCGTCCAAATGGCTGGATTTATGAGGTTGTGGTCGTTGTGGTAGCGTATCGTGGTGAGGATTCTAGAGATCCAGAACTGGAGGTGTTAGCTCGTGCGCGCGTTGCTCTCGGTCGGAGAAGAGAGAAGTGGTGCTCTACCCATTTTACGGAGTTTTTACCCCGGATTTCTGCGAAAATTTTGCGGTTTTTGGTTTGAAATTGGGCAGGACCACGTTGTTTTTCAACCCTCATATCTTGGTTTTCGCCTCTTTGAGCACGAAAGGAGATTTACCCTTTCCAGCGCGTTTTGTCGACGTCATGGAGTATTTCCAAGTGGATCTAGTTTACACTACTCGGTAGTTATTGTATGAACCCGCCAATTTGTTTCTGATTACGAAAGACGTGGTTGTTTGGCTTTTAGGTGGCCTTTGACATAAATATCCCATGATTTCGCGTGTGTTCAGGGCTCAATCGTTAGAAAAATCGGGCTCTCACCCGAGATCCGGATCGCAAGCTAGCTTTTTCTTGTTTCTTCCGAGCAAAGTGACATGGTCCTAGTAAAATTGACTCTCGAATGCCAATTGATTCCGCTATAAACACGCCCTCAAAGTGCCTGCACCAGCGTCTGGACAGTCAAAGGTCCTCTTGCCTTCCCAATGGCTGTGCTCGCTCCTCAACATCTCAATAATCGCTGTAATGGCTGGTGCAGCTCAACGACGGAAGCTCGCGTCGCGGTTCAAGCCTCCGCCACTCTGGTAAGCACTTGGTAGAAACCGAAATGCTGCAGCTCTACGAAGGCAAGACTGAGAATATGACTGGTGCTTCGGTTGCGGACTTCTTCGTCGCCAAAGAATTTAAAGTCTCACCTTCGACAATTTCTCGAATTAAGCATCCATTCACGAAGAGAACAGCGGGGAACGTCTCATCAGCTACCAGAAGCTTGAGAGTTATCTGAAGCTAATGGCTGAGCAAAAAACAGGGGCTATTTGGCGATTGGAGAAAGAGAGTGATGGGACTTTCGCACAGGCGTGTTTTTTTTTTTTTTTTTTTTACCATGTATTGGAATTCGCGTCGCTCGGATGGCGCGACGTCTTTATGGGTTAGATGGCGCGCATTTAAAGGGTGAAATGAACAACTACGGGGTCTATTTGATCGTGACAGCTAAAGACTACAACAACCACATCCTTCATTTCGCGTCTTCTCTCGTCCCTGTCGAGAACGACGAGAATTGGGTTTGGTTTTCGAAAGTTGTTGACGAGGCATTGGGGGAAGTAAAGCACTTCACGATTATTTCCGACCGCTAGAAGGGTCTCTTGTCTGCGGTTAACGACGTGTTTCCTGAGGCTGGACACCGGTTTTGCCTTCGACACATATCAACGCTAAAAGGGATTCCACTCACGGGTAAGGAGCGTGGTCTCATTAACGACATGCAGGAAGTGATCGTGAAAGTGACTATAACGTCTTTGCGAAAGGGCTGGCCAAGACAAAACCAGCGGCGGCTGAATATCTCCAAGGTGTCGATAAGAAGCACTGGGTGAAATACAAGTATTAAGAAGTATTCAAGCTACCCACTTATGCCGAGACAACATTGAATCTTGCTGAGCAAGCTAACAGCTGGATCGGCAACCACTGTCGTAGTGCCAAGCCTCTTGACGCCTTTGCGCTATAAGTTAGGAAGCTGAGTGAGCTTTGTGTCAGACAAGAGACGAATGATTGCGAATTGGGTGAAGAAGACACCAAATTAGGAGCTCGTGCTGTTGGTTGGTGGGGAACGCAAGAAACTTCTCGTTGCAAGTCAGCAGTGCAAGGCAACACCTTGTATGGAGGATGCGTACAATGTTTTGGTTTTAGGTGAGACACAGGCAGGGTTTATTCACTCGTGGCGTCTAGTGGACCTGCAGGCACAAGAATGTATGTGTGGTAACTGGCAGGACAAGGAATTTCCCTGTGTCCACGCTGTTGCTGCCGCAGTCAAAGAAGGCGACGCTCTTGACACACTTTGCAACGCGAAGAGGCTATCTATCGCCAATTTCCGCGAAATGTACAGCGCTCCATTCCGTCCATGGCCCACAGACGTCACTTTGGGAGTTGGATACCGCCGTGCGTGTTCCGCCCGTATGGTTCGACCCACCGGAGTTAGACAAACGGGGTTTAAAGCCAGGACCAAAGCCGAAGCACAAGCGTCGTAAAGGTAAAGGTGGTAACTAAAGCGTGTGCTTGCATATGATTGATGAGCGACAAGAGAAAGAGAGCATTGGACTTTAGCAGAAATCGCTATCTTCTATTTCACTTCAACTTCAACTAATAAAGCACGTACAATTTGTTCTTAAAACCCATCTGATATTTGTGTCCAATGAAAAAAAATCCATTAACGTTCTTAATACACCCATCACACAATAGGATAAATATCACATACATGTGATTTTGATCGCAATTGTCAAAATCAAGCTGAATCTGACAGTTTCTTAGCCTTTTATATTAACGCGAGAGGTAAATCCCTAAGTGGTTTGAGTCGAATAGGGCCAAGCCTAATGTAAGAGCTATTTAGCAAATAGCAAAACAAATAGTAAACGAGCAGTTTTCCAACTAATATTACCAAACGTAATACTATTCTTGAGGTACTACCCATCCAGGCGCTTAATAACTAGCGTAAATCCGTTATTGTCGACCAGTCCACACTAGCTAGAGCCTTCGCACGCTTTAAGTTGTTCGGGTCAGTCGCCCAAATGGCATCCCGGGCGAGACTGACCTCCCTAGTGTCGTCCTCGCTATCCTTCTCTTCTTCCTCCTCCCACTAGCCGACCTTGTCGAGCTGGTGCTTGATGTACTGCACCTTGCTCGACTGTCGGCTGGCCGCTCTGTTCTTGGCGACCTGTTGTACCACTGCCTTCCGCCCGCAACCTGACTTGCGCTGGAGGTGCAGCTTCAGCTTTGTGCAGGTGCTGAGAGTAACATAGCACTGTCGCACAACTTGTTAAGGGTCGAGTAGCTGCGGACTGTTAGCGATTAGGTCTGGGCAGGGAGCTTTGGAGGAAAAATCGAAGAGTTAAAATATAAACGCTTGCTTGTTCTGTTCTTGCTTGTTCTTAACTTGGAAAATGTACGACTAAATAGATTCTTGGCGGGATCTCGATCCGCCCAGGTCTCTCTTTAGGGACGACGCCTCGCCCACTCGCAAGACCACGAGTCCTTGGAGCGACATCCGTCCTCACGACACTCGCGGGAGGACAACAATAGACGGGAGTAGACGGGGACGTACCACCATTGTGGACCTCTGACAGATAACTAGGCCACATAGCCATAGAAGTGGCTCGGCGACTGAGGCGACTCGGCAGGAGTCGGCGACCACACCGTATCCTATAACGGGCTAAGAGCGACCACTATCTAGCTTACACTGTGGCTTGGAAGCGACGAGGGGACTCAGGCTCACTGAGTCTAAGCCGTCGGAATAGGGGAAAATCAACTCTGCTTCATTATGGAGCCAGGGCGGCTGCCCTGCTCCCTTACGCGAACCACCCAACTAAGGACGATGCCTGATTGGTCGATTATCTGCCAATCAGTACATGACACACAGCATGCGCTATCCGCGTGCTGCCTCTACTACCTACATATATGAAACATCTATAGATAACTACCTACATATGGAATGGGGTCCATTACATATCCGACGTTGAACAAGGCCCCGGGACATAGTGCGCGCCCGAAGGGGTCGCTGGTTCACACGCTATATTCCCGAGTACAGGACAGCACCTCCAGCGCGTCTTGGTTTTGCGACGGTCGGTCTGGCGCTTGGACGGGTTTCAGAGTACGGGGGCCATAGGAACTTGGTAAATGTTTAGTTCAGAAAGCAGGACAACAACATGCATAGTAGCTAAAGCACATCTTTAATTCATAGCATTTTCATTTTGTCACAGATATACTATCATATGCACTGACATCAGTGTTTCTAGCATTTCTTACTATTTTCTCATTTCTCAGTGCTTTAGGTTGATTTATGGAAACCCCTTTATTTGTATGCTACCTTTGAGATGGCTCCGTTTTGTTTTCTGGCTGCCAGACGCGTAGCATTCCCTCACTCTACGTTTTGCTCCCTCAGCACCCAAGAGCCCACCCAAGAGCCCACCCCCTCCGCTCAATCGATTACCATATCTGTGTCATCCAGCCACCTCTATGCCGTTTTGGAGGTTGACAACGTTGCTAGGAGGTAGAAAATTGAAGAGTAAGTGAATTGAAAGACATGAAAACTTGCTGCACCTCGCATCCTGCTCTCCTACTGCCCTAGAGCTTTCCCTCTTGCTGCCGGGCAGCCTGCCCTGGTGCTTGTTGAACTTGAACCTAAGAAGATGACTCGAGATGACCCGAGGTGCCCGCACTGGACACGTTGCTGTCCATGATGACCCGATTGTGGCCATCTTAGGTGATGTACCGTTTGCGTTTCGACACCCCCACTCGGCACATGCTGAGCATGGTGATGAACTCCTTGAACTTTGCCGGCGGCGCCACCTTGGTGAATATGTCTGCCACAATTGTCGCCGTGCAGTAGTACTGCAGCTTGATGCTGCCCACTTGCACCTTCTCTCGAATCCAATGATAACGGAAGTCGATGTGGTGTGTCTGCTGCTCTGCACCTTTTCCTTGGGCGATGTGCTGCGCGGCTTGGTTGTCTTCGTGCACCAGCACGGTCCCAATGCCAAAGCCCAGCTCGACCAACAGGTGCTTGCTTGCGATGCACTCCTTGATGTCATGGGCGAGTGCGACGTATTCGGACTCAGCGGTTGGCAGGGTCACGATGGCTTGTTTCTTGGATCCCCACTCCATACAGCGCCATTCAGAAACACAACATAACCGGTAGACGACTTCCGCCCGTTCTCGCACGCAAATGCTGCGTCACAGTACACTTCCAGCAGAAGTCCATGGCGTCCAGATCGGCAATACTCGAGTCCTTTGTCTGCCGTTCGATCAAGATAGCCAACTGCACGCGAAATGGCCGCCACCACTATGCCCGTCGGCTGCTCCACTTCTTGAGCAATGAGATGGACTGCTGTAGCGAGGTCCGGGCGACTCAATGTCGACGCGTAGAGCAGCGACCCAACGGCGGGATGGACAGAGTCCACAATCACATTCTTGTCGCTCGCCACTTGATCGCGAAAGTTGGTGTCCATCGGAGTGCCGGGTAGCGATCTATCGCCACTGTCCTTGAACTGGTTCACCAGCTTTGCAGCATACTTCTGTTGCGAAATTGCCAATGCATCACCGCTTGAGCTCCAATTCAGTTCCATGCCCACGAAGGTGCTCGAAGTGCTCTTGTTGATTGCGAACCGCTTGGTGATCTTCGCTTCAAACGCGTCCAGCTCTGGCTTCAAGTCACTGAAGCGCAGCATGTCATCTACGTAAAGCAGCACAACCACAATGCTGTCAGCTGTGTGTTTCACGAGCACACAGCTGTCCGACTGACACTGCACAAACCTAATGTCGCACAAGAACTTCGTCACAGTTTTGTACCATGCTCAGGACGCCTGCTTCAGGCCGTACAATGCCTTGCGGAGTCTCCACACCTTCCCATCGCCTTCATCACTTGGCGGCTCGGCAAAAATTGCTTCTTCCAGGTCACTATTCAGAAATGCCGTCTGAACGTCGAGTTGCCTGTGTTCCCAACCCAGTTGCACAGCAAGCGCGAGGACCGCGCGGATCGAGTCGTGACGGACGACGGGGCTGAACGTCTCCGTGTAATCAACTCCATATTGCTGTGTAAAGCCCTTCGGAACCAGACGAGCTTTATACTTGTCGAGCGAACCATCAGCATGCGTCTTGCGCCGAAAGACCCACTTCGTTTGCACAGGGATCACGTTCGCTGGCCGGAACATCTCTTCGTACGTCCCATTGCGCCTCAAGCTGGCCAGTTCTTCGTCAATTGCGCGGCGCCACTGCTCAGCGTCGGGTCTGGCCATTGCCTCTTGCAGCATTACCGGATCTTGGAGCTCGCTTATCAGCGCCACCTCACCCACAGTGTGGGATTCTTCGTACTCAAGCCTGCGCACGCTTTTCTTCTTGATGCGCGTGCTGCGTCACACAAGCTGCTTTTCCACGCGGGGGTCGACGAGCTGAGGTCTTGCCACTGCACGACTCGGAGGCCCACTGCCTTGAACTGCCTCCATCTCAGTATCTTCCGTGATTGCCTCCAGCCTGCTCGAATCAGTTTCACGGTCAGGTTCCGGCTGCGCAGTTGCCGGGATTTCTCCAGTCAGTGTTATCATTCTGTCCCTGAGGACACTTGATTCGAAAAACACTGCTGTCAGCGAAGTGAGGACACTCCCACTGCCTCCATGGCCAGTGGGCACCCAGAACTGATAGCTTCCGCTCTTCTCGTACCCGATGAAGATGCCCTTCACCGTCTTGGCGTCCTGCTTTTGGCGTTGCGACTTCGGCAGCAAACCCTCAGCATCGCAGCCAAAGACGCGAAGCTTGTTCAGCTCGGGGGCTCGCCCCGTCAGCACCTCGATCGGTGTCCTTCCTCCGAGTACTTTCGTTGGACAGCGGTTGCGGATGTACGCAGCCGTCAACACAGCGGCGCTCCAGAAGCGCTTCCTCAGTCCTGACGCCTGCAGCATCGCTCGAGCCATCTCGACAACGACACGATTACTGCACTCAACCTTGCCGTTCTGCTGCGGCGCGTAAAGAATGCTGAATTCTTGCGCGATCGTCATCTCGTTGCAAAATTCAGCGACCTCACCGCCGGCGTATTCAGCAGCGTTGTCACTCTTGAGCACCGCGACTCTCGCCTTCGGCACGGCGACCTTGAGATTAGCGATGCACTCCCGAATTACACGAAGCTGAGTTGCAGAACTCTTGTCCTTGATGGGATGCACAGCAGCCAGATGGTATGGCTCGATCATGATGCTCACAATACCAGTGAAGCCATCACGCGATGTTATCTCCATGGGACCGACCTAGTCGATTGCAAGGAGCACCTGCCCATGCTTGAGTTGTCTTGGCTTCTTCGAGGGAAAAGGGCGACTGGCCAGTTTTCCAGCTGCGCACGCCTTGCACGGTAGGAGCTGCGTGTCGTGTGTCTTTACACCTCCAGCCTTTAGTACCTTCTTCAAGTCTCGGCCATTCAGGTGGCCAAGTCTGGCGTGCCAGATGGCCATGTCGTCAGGTCCATCCCCAGATGCAAATCCAGCTTCAGCTTGAGTCTCCCCGCCCATTGCGGACACGATATAGAGTCCGCTGCTTCGTCGCGTGGCCACCAGCATTTTGTTGCCGTCAGAGATCACGCACTGATGATTGTCAAACGTGGCTCTCAGCCCCGCTTCTCCGACCTTGCTCAGACTGACGAGGTTGCATTGCAGCCCTGGCACAAACAGCACGTTGTCCAGCGTACAGAACCTGCCTGTAACAAGTGGCAGCTGAGTGCTACCACGGTGCGATGCACTCAGCGTCATGCCACTGGCAGTCGTCACCACGACTGCGTTGTCCATCTCGTACATGTTTTCCAGTAGATCACGAGAGCCTGGCATGTGACTGGAAGTGCCTGAGTCGATGATCCACTCAGCTCCCACCGACTCCACGGCCGCACTCACGTTGAACACGAACTCGGTTTCAGCGCCGGCATCACGACCTTGGCTAGCAGCACTATTGACAAAGCTGCTTCCTCCAACGCGCTTCTTCGACTTGCACTCGTTCTTGAAGTGGCCGTGCTTCCCGCAGTTGAAGCACTTGCCCTTGTTCACACCTTGTTTTTCGCGCGTGGCTGCCGCGAAGGCACTTCCACTGCGCACCGTTTGAGGACTGCCATGCTTCCCACGCGGGTTCTGCGTTGTGCGACGCCTCGCTTCCGCTGCGGCCTTGATCAGGAGCTCTTCCATCGACTTGCACACCTCAGGCAACCCGATGTAGCCATTCCAGTCGGGGCCCAGGCTCTGGAGGAAGTTGCTCTTCTTCTCGGCGTCCGTCAACGACATCTTGTAGCACTCCAGCTCCGCCAGCATCAGGTACGTCTGGCGCACATGCTCGAGGATGTCGCCTCCGACGTCGATGTAGAATGACATGTACTCTCGCTTGAGAGCCCCGACCGTCGTGTCACACACGTGGCGATGCGTCTTCTGCAGAGCCTTCAGAATGGGTGTTGCAGGTCCGCTATCAGCGCCGCCTGGTCCTCGGCGAGCGCCGACAGGATGATAGGCATCGCTAGTTTCTGCTGCTGCGCGAGCAGGTGCAGCGGGTGCTCCCTCTGCTGTAACGGACGATCTGCTTGGCCGGCCTTTTCCGTTTCCAGTTGCAGCGACGTCGGTGCGGGCTTCATCACGGCGCTCCACACGTCCTTGACTTCCAGGTACAGCTGGAGCTGGCGGGCCCAGACACGGTAGCCTGTCCCATCGAACTTGGGGAGCTTGGTGGTGAAGGCGGTGGTGGAGCTGGCGTTGGCGCTCATGACCTTTTGGAGGTTGACGACGTTGCTAGGAGGTAGAAAATTGAAGAGTAAGTGAATTGAAAGACATGAAAACTTGCTGCACCTCGCATCCTGCTCTCCTACTGCCCTAGAGCTTGCCCTCTTGCTGCCGGGCAGCCTGCCCTGGTGCTTGTTGAACTTGAACCTAAGAAGATGACTCGAGATGACCCGAGGTGCCCGCACTGGACACGTTGCTGTCCATGATGACCCGATTGTGGCCATCTTAGGTGATGTACCGTTTGCGTTCCGACATGCCGAACACAACATGGACCACTTCTCGTTCACCTCCATCATGGAGGCTACCATTGATGATAAGGGGGTGGTGTTGTGGTGGCAGAAAGCTGGTGTCCTGGGCAAGCAGCTATTCTGCCCTTCCTGGCGAAAGCCTATGCGTCTACGGATCAATGGCAAAAGAAAGTCGTGGCGCGTTTTGCAGCAGCAGCGCCACGAAAACAAAAAAGAGGTAAGTGTTAGCCTACTTGCGAACTCGTGGTTCACCAACATGAAGCTCTTGCTAGTTGTCGTTGCTCGCATGGTGGCTTCTTGGAGCATGCGAGCGTGCAGCTACGTCAATGAATTTATCAGGCGCTCGTGGTACCTATCTCGCGAGGCATCCGCTCAGATCACGAGTGGGGTAGTTCAGTTGATAAAATAATACGGGCCGTAACTCAAACAAATTTCATTTTTCAAATTTCAAATTTGACAATAGAAAAAACGGAGTTGTCCTTGGCATTCTCGAATGCTACGCTACTGTTGCTTTCCCTCAGGAAAAACAAATCAAGTTGACAGACAGGGCCAGCATCCAGCGCCTCTGTCTCTGCCTATCAAAGTTTTCTTATACATGTACACTATGTTGATACATGCGCTGTATTACATGTACGTGCACATGTATCTGACTGCGAGCGCTACATCGATGCACCACCTTCCAGATTGAACTGCTCGTTATGTACAGATCACAAGTTTGGACACCACTGCTTGCGCCCCTGCTTCTGAAGTACACGTACAAACGGACATGCGGGCTACGAATTGCTGTCGGTGGTAAGGCGTCCATCCTCGCTCGCACTACAATGCCACCCAGATTCTTCGACTGCTCAACCCCGTCGCTGTAGTTCAGGCTGTGACGCAGCAGCAGCTTCGCCTTATTCTCATCGTGCTCAGGTCGCTTGCTCATACAATGTACATGTCATGTGCCGTTACATGTACCGCACAGCACAGCCCGTCGACTTGGCCTCGGAGAGAGAGATCCCGCGGTGGGACGATTTCTTCAGAGCTTTGCCTTCTGAAGGCGATGCTCCAAGCGGCCCATCTGTATGTCGCAGTGGTACAGTACCGCTCGTCGGCGTGCATCATGAACAGTATGCGTGGCATGCATTGCGTGCATGTACATGTACTAGTACATATCCTCGGACGCGGAGATACACGACCGGTGCTTGCAGACACACGTAACTACCTGTCCCAGTGGCATGGGGCCATTTGATATATGTACGGCAGGTCGCCGCATCTCCACCAAGGCAATGTTAAACGGCCACTGTACATGCACTGACGCAGACTTCGAGATACTGTACACACTTCAACACCGGCAGACCCCTCCATGCACCTTTCAACCGTACTCGACGGCAAAAGCCATAATGCTGGCCGCTGCCAGCGACCAACGAAGCAACATAGATTACGACCCAGCTCGTCTTCACACAGGAACGAGCGCAATACAAGTTGTATTTCCTTCTCGGTGAATTCTCTTCCGCCGGCTTTGAAGCCATCCACTCGATTCTTGTTGTGACCAATGCTTCCTCCACCTGAAGCCCCAGGCCGGACTTCTGCTTGTCGGTCGTTGCCGCAGCTCAGCTCGGCGGCCGAAAGCCCCTTCTACACACACCCGAAAATCGCACAGACGAAATAAATCAAATACTCACGGGCCCTACCCCTATTATTTCCAGTGAGGCGTTATGGCCCAGCTTGTCTCGTGGACTGGTGCAGTCTAGTTTAGGCCATTATCTATTCGGTCGCCGTGGCGACGTCCCCGTTGCTCTCGTGCAGCCCCACCACCACGTTCTTCCACCTGCCATCTCGGTCTCGCCCAGACCGCGCCTTCCCCCGCGGTGCTGGCCACTTGTCCATGGGAATTTCGTGCTCTCGCGACCACAGCCGCGCCCCTTCCTCCGCTAGACCCCGCCACAACAAGCTTCAGCAGATGACCGACCGCCGCAGTAAGATCACCAGCTCCTCGTCCGGTGAGGGACACTCGCCGCCATGCTTCCGTCTACGACGAGCTGATGACAAACGTGACCAATTGGAAGCCGCGACACCGTCCCCCACGCAGGAACGGAGACGACGACTGAGCCCCGGGAGTTCAAGCCGGAAACCGTCGGACCAGTTCCTGCCTAGTCCTGTCGTACGCGATTACGCAGCGGTGTCTACGCAGAACAGTCAGTTCAGGAAGCACATGGAGGACGAATGCGTTGCGATCCCTAAGTACAGGGCCTTCCCGGATGACCCTGCTGTGAGCTCTTTCTTCGGTGTTTACGACGGCCACGGAGGCGATTTCTGCGCCAAGTATGCAGCCAAGTACTTCCATCAGAAACTGGCGGACCTCATGCAGGTCAAGTACAGATCTAAGCGAAGGCATCCGTCTGAGATCGAGAGCAGCAGCAACCGCAGCAACGTCACATCCACCAGCAGTATGGATGACTGCTCAGATGTCGAGGCCGACGTATTGAGCAACGACGAAATCGAGAGTTGCTACGCGGAGGCTTTCTCTTCACTTGACAAGGAGCTAGAGGACTTCGACGAGTCCTCAGAGAGCGGTTCCACAGCCGTCACCTGCCTCATCCGCAAGTACAACGGCCGTACGACTTTTCACATCGCCAACGTCGGTGATTCGCGTGCAATTTTCTGCTGCGACGGCAGGACGTCTCGGTTATCTGTAGATCACAAAGCCACAAATGAGGACGAGGTCAAGCGAATCCGTGCGCTCAACGGTATCATTGTCAACAAGCGAGTAGCTGGATCCATTTCCGTCACACGGGCGCTGGGACAGGCGGACGAGAAGAAGTTCATCACCAGTGCGCCGCATATTGCGTCATTGGAGATTGCATCGGATGATGCCTTCCTTGTATTAGTCAGCGACGGCGTCACCGACGTCTTCAACGACGAGGAGCTTACGCGGTTTGTCGCCCAGCGCCTTTCGGAAGGCGAGAAATCCATCACCATTGGCAAGATGTTATTAGACGAGGCCAAGGCTCAAGGCTCAATGGACAATATGACCGCTGTAATTATTTGTTTCGGGGAGTGAGTGGTTGGCGACAAGCTGATTGCTTCCTCTTCTAAACAACAAGTAGAGCTAGTAACTAAGGCATTAATTATTTGTCAGCGTGAGAAGATCGATTCTTGTGTGGATTAATTTTCGATAAATAGTCGTCGAAGCAACAACGACAAGCAAAAACATAGCGTTCTGGCACGAACGAAACGGAAGCGTGTGCTCATAGATCCTGGCTGCGGGGCTCAATCAGTTCTGGGGATGTTCTGCGGAAGGTGAGCACGAGCGGCTTTGGAGCGAACTGCATGACCTGGCACATTTTCTTGAAGCCCAAACGGAAGACGTCGTGGTGGTTGATAGTGAGAAGTTGATCCCCCACGCTCACCTTGTTATGCTTTCCACCACTACGACCCGCCACGCCAGACTTGGTCATGTCCTTGACTACCGGGTAAGACTTGCCATTCTCGGGCTTCAAACTGATTCCAAGCGGGCCGTCCTCTTCTCTCCAGATAATATAACTCAAGGATCGCTCTAGACGTTCACGACTTTTCTGTCGGTCTGTGCGAGTTAGCGACAGACGTCGAGGCCTCTTGGTGAGACTCTGCAGCTCATGGGACGATGGCCTGCGGAACCGCAGCACGGCCGGTCGCACGCCACTGTCCAAGATCTGCATGACGGCGTCAAAAGGCACAACGGAGCGCCTGGCACTGCGTTCGTTAATGGAAATGAGGAAGTCGCCTTCCCGCGTATTCCACATCCCGGGCAAAGTGTCGTTGCCCTCGGCCACTTCAACGCAGGGATAACCCGTGATATCGCAGGATGTGAAGTCAACGGAGCCGAGACTGGACCCGTACCAGAGCAGAATCTCGTACTGCAGATGGTCTTCGTCCAGCTCGGCCGGCATGGACAGTGATTCGGTAGAGGATGCCGTGGACGCCGTGCGCTGCATCGAAGCGTTGGCAGATCTACGCAGCTTGAGGCGGTACCGTAGGAAAAGCTGTATCTTGCTGGCCGCTTCCTCCTCGGCAAGGGCCTCGGCAAGCCATTTATTGAACGAAGGCGGTGCAGGGGCCACAGCTTTGAGATAATTGCCGCTCTCCTGTGGTTGTTCTTCACGCAGCGACCCGCGATCCGTATACTCGGGCTGGTTCTTCATCGGAAGGTCGTCCAAGTCGCACATCCGCAGAGCGTCGACACCCATGGTGAACTTGAGGCGATACGGCAATCTACTGCCAGAAGCTGGCGGCGACTTGAGTTATGATAGATTAGCCAAAAAAACGATTCGGCTGCTCACAACCGGCTCCTACAGCACTTGATGAGACAAAATGAAAGACGCCAGGGCTGGGGGCAACCGAGCAATGCCTGCTGTGTGGATAGGATACTGGTGATGCAGATGGCGGCCGTCATGTCGGGTGCAGAGCAACGAGTCCGGATGCCCACGTCAAAGACCTTGATTTTCCAACGGTCGATCTTTCCTGCGCTGAAAACCGTCGAACTGCAATTGGGACGAAGCAGTACTTAAACAAGGGCCTGCGTGTTGTTGCCGGCTGTGTGTACATGTACCTAAGCTTACTTGGAACTTCCAAGTTGGAAGTAAATGAGTAAAGCGGTAGCAACGGGAACTCCAACGGCAATCACAAACGTCAGACCCACCGTTAATTTTGCTCTGGATTTCTGAGCCAGGAAAAAAAATGCCAAATTGAGATGCAGCGAAATATTGGATACTTGTTTAGTGGTACAACTTCTTAGACTCGATGCGTAAGTTTGTCGGATGAAGTAGTCCCAGTGCTCCTTAGCTTTTCCTAGTAGTGAAAGCTACTTTGGGATGGCCAGGTGCAGCATGGAAAAATGATGTTGGCAATGCTCGCAGTTTGATGGGAGTTACAAGAATACGGCGAGCTTGATCCCAGTTGCCTTTCAACTAAAAATGCTTTCAGAAGTGGCTATTCACGCAAGCACGCCATTGCTGCAGTCCATTTCGATGGTTCATCGCGTGCAGCAGAGGAATAAGCAGCTCAATATACAACGTTTCGTTGTTTGCCTAGAATTCTTGCGTGCGGCATGAGGTGGCTGGATGTAGAGAAGTTTGTTAGCATAATGAACGGCACCATATATACTTGTACATGTTTTCAAATATTTCATGGTGAGCGAAGACTCAAAGGTGAACTCAGCAGCAAAACTACCTCAGGATGTGCAGTAGAGTTAATTAACTTCGCTGTGCTGGGTGCCAAAGTTGTTTCCGAACAGGAGGTTTCATCAAAAATCTGCACTATGCTTCGCTAAAAATGTATCTCCACTTTCTTCTTGTACCAACAAATTTCAGCACACCTTTTGCAGACTGTATTATCAACGATGCGTGTATCTGGAGTCCAGATCCTGGACTCGAACAAGCACTTTGGTCGACTGAGCGATCTTGCCAACTTCAACATGATACGTTCAAAAAAGCAAATTTGAATGGGTGTTCTTTTGCCTTTTTTGGCAAGCTACCGTAATTTATTGACTTGCCTGCTCACAGATCCAGCGTCCGCACTCTTTTTTCGATTGCCAGTCGCCGGAACGTGAGAACTAGAGGCCTCGGTGCCGACTTCAGTAGCTGCACCCAGCGCTTGCTACCTAGTTTATAGGTATCGTGCTGGTTGATTGATATTAATTGGTCTCCAATACTTGCGTGGTGACGTACGACGCTGCTGCGGTTCATATCCGCTACAACAGGGTACAGTGAGTCTGGCTTCTTTTTCAGGGAGACACCGAGTGGACCGTCACCTTCGCGCCAGATAACGTAGCTCAGAGACTTTTCCAACCGCTCGCGATTTCGTCTGCGACCAAGACGCTCTTCACTTGTAGGCTTATATTTTTTCAAAGGGATATGGCGTAGCTCTTGTGGGTTTGGTCTTCGGAAGCGTAAAACTGTTGGTCGGGCTCCAGTTGCAACAATTCGCATGACAGACTCGTATGTCATCACCGATTTATGAGTGCTGCACTCGTTCACCGCAACCAGGAAGTCTCCTTCTTGGATATTCCACATCCCAGGTAACGACTCGTTGCCGTCAGTATTTTTTATGTAGGGATAACCAGCATTGCCGCAGGACCCAAAACCAACACCACCAATACTGCAGCCCAACCAAAGCAGAATTTCGAACTGATAGCCATCTTCAGGAGTGCTTATGTCGGCTTCGATGTCGTTTTTCATGATGCCACCTCGTGGACATGTCATCATAATATCGTCCTCCGCATTGATACCGTCACCATCAGCGTCTTTTTCCTCGGTATCAGTGTCAGCTCCGTAGTCTTCTTTGCTAGACATGGTCTCTGCTGAAGATGCTGTAGATACCAGTCGCTGCGGTGACTGGTTCTTGCACTTACTCTCACTACTATCCTTCCCGACTACATACGCCGGGAATGTAGCTGTGGGTAGCTTTCGTGGGAGCCATGCCTCGACTTTCTTGACTATATTTCTGGTGGAAGGTCGACTTCCGCATCGGTCGAGTGTACCTTGGAACTCCATCGAGATGTTGTCGCTACTTGCAATTTGAATAATGATCCTTCTAGCGAACGATGCAGTGTTTGGCCAGCATCGTGAAAGTAGGAGAGGCACGCGAGAAGAGGGAAACGTCGGGGGAAGGGGGTCACGTCTTATGATTCAGCCAAAGATAACACTCTTGTCGAATCGGCACTGTCGATTGCAGTTTCCAACGGAATCGAATCGACAAGAACTGGGAGATGCAAACTTAAAAGCAAATGACAACATGCACTTTGCACACTCAACTGGCCGATTCGTACACGTTTTGCTGGAATTGTAGTAAAAAGACAACTACATATACACGCACAAGTGCTGCTGGCAATCGCTCCAATCTGAAAGATAAGCAAATGGAAACGGTAATTTGATGTGTGTCCGCCAGCACCCCCCACTCACGCTACAGTTTCAACGCTTGCCTTGGTGTGGCGTGCGAGTGACGCACCGGAGTGGATATAGCACTTCAAAATGAAATGCGATGAGGCACGGGTGGTTGAAGTTGATTTCGTTTGAATGCCATGTCACTAAGAAATGGGTATCAACTGTACCGTGTGCGACAGTTTTATTATGTCCTTTACTGTTCTATTCTGCAAGATCCAAGTGGGGGGAGAAGCCAAGCGGATCGAAAGCCCAAAGCGAAGATGTTTCAGACCAAGTGCGTAGGCGTCTACAGCAGCGTATCATCATACCCTCGGGCACTGTAACTAACTGTATTGGTGTATCGTTCTGTGCAGCACCGAATATGACCGTGGCGTGAACACCTTCTCGCCCGAGGGGCGACTCTTTCAAGTGGAGTACGCCATCGAAGCCATTAAGGTGAGCCCCAAGGCATCGTTTGCAGGCGGATTATATATTTTTTTAACGAACTACGTTCCGTGTTTGCGACGCTACTCAGATGGGCACTACAGCTATCGGCCTTCGCACAAAGGAGGGCGTCGTGCTTGCTGTGGAGAAACGTTTGACGTCGCCGCTGCTTGAACCTGGCAGGTTAGTGACACCTTTCTTTATACATATCTGTATGACTGCTGGATCTAGACAGTTTTGCATTCTGCTAACGGCTTTATCGTTGTGCAACGTTGACAGCATTGAGAAGATCATGGAAGTGGACCGTCACGTCGGCGCTGCCATGAGTGGCATCACCGCTGATGCGCAGACGCTGATCGACCACGCACGCGTGGAAGCCACAAATCATTGGTTCTCGTATAACGAGCCCGTACGTGTGCAGGCACTGACACAGTCCATCTGCGACTTGGCATTGAGCTTCGGTGAAGGCTCGGACGAGAACAACCACAAGCAGAAGATGAGCCGTCCGTTTGGCGTGGCGCTGCTGCTCGCTGGAGTGGACGAGGCCGGCCCGCAGCTTTTCTTCTCGGAGCCATCGGGCACGTACTGGCCTGTGAAGGCCCACGCTATCGGTTCTGGATCTGAAGGTGCTCTTAACAACCTCAAGGACGGTTACACGGACGAGCTGACGTTGCAGGAGGCCGAGACCCTCGCTATTGGCGCCCTGAAGCAGCATATGGAGGAAAAGCTCACTAGTATCAACGTGGAATTGGCAATTGTCACGCGCGAGAAGGGCTTCCACGTCTGCACTGCTGAGGAGTTGGAGGTCGTGATTGGTCGCTTGTAGACGAGCATATACACGGAAGGCTACGAATGATGGCTAGTCCGCAACTCTAAATTGCTTTGCGCTTTAGGTGGTTTAATCCCGGAATGAACGCCGAGCGCGGACCTCATTTGCAACCTTTAGCTGCTACACTTGTTACATTTTGGTGGTGGTGATCGAGGCACGATATTGTGGAGATGTAGTTCTAACACACTTCTTGCCTAGAAAAATACATGTACACTTCGAAGTACCGGTAATTCGATGTCGATTATTGTACGCTCCGGAAGCACACTGTACAGTGTAGAGTAAGCGATAGTAACAGGAAACCATCCTTAGTTACCCCATTGGTGGCAAGCGCGTTGGCCATTCAGCGTTGGTGCGCGGGTCGTTTCTTCCCCAGAGAAATCGTCACCCACATTGCCCATCCAGATACAATTAAAGTTGTTGATCACATGAAGCGGTGGTGCCGCTACAACCTGCCTATTCAACTCATTTCTGCCCTGCTCAAGCGCTCGGGGCCTTATCATCGTCGTCGATCGAGTCCGAGCGCTCGCTACCGGACCTGCTGCTCCCTGTTAAACTGTGTCCTGCTGTAAAGCTGTGAAGTCTGGAGATGATCATGTCGAGAGCCACCGAGTTAACGCCGTGCGGGATAATGATGTCCGCTACGCGTTTCGACTGCTCCACGAACATCATGTGCATGGGACGCACCGTTTTCATGTACTGGTCCATGACGGACTCGGCCGTGCGGCCGCGCTCTTCCATGTCGCGATGCATGCGGCGAACGAGGCGAATGTCAGCGGCAGTCTCGACGAAGATCTTAATGTCCATGAGGTCGGCGAGTGCTTGATCGGCAAAAATAAGAATACCCTCCACGAGGATGACGCTGTTGGGCTTCATGGGGGTGGTGGCCTTGCAGCGCGAGTGCGTGCTGAAGTCGTATACAGGCACGTCCACGGTCTTGCCGGCTCGCAATTGCTTGAGGTGCTTTACCATGAGGTCGGTCTCGAGCGCGTCCGGGTGGTCGAAGTTGTGCTTGGCGCGCTGTTCCATGGTGAGATGAGCCAGATCCTTGTAGTAGTAGTCGTGCGAGAGGTACGACACGCGGGCAGCACCGAACTCGGCCATGATGGCGCGCGAGAGCGTGGTCTTGCCGGATCCAGAGCCGCCACACACGCCCACCACCAGGATCTGGTTGCCCTCTTCGTTTAACAGGTGACTGGAGCGCTCCAGTCGGAAGCTGGCGCCGGGTTCTGTCGAGTTGTTGATGTACACGATGTCCTTGACCAGCTCCAGCTCGCTCTTGGTGGACACAAGCGGCTGCTGCAGCGCGAACTTCTGGCGCTTGCGACGCTCTGAGCGCGCATGTGTAGCCGCTAGCGCCGCCATCAGCGCCACGCACACGGCCATCACCTCAAAGAAGCTGGCCTTCACCATTGCAGACGCGGAAGAAGAAGAGGGAGAGGAGCAAGGGGACCTTTGCCAGGTGTGTGAGTGAGTCCGTCTACAGCGAAAGCCGAAATGAATGCGGCTGCAACGACGATACGGTCTCCGCTGGCCAGCAGCGCGTCAATAGCATTTTGACCAATCGAAAAAAAAGAACGCGACCGGACGAACGTATGGGTTCATATGACGCGCACGGAGAGCTAAGCTTTCCATCACCTTGGCCATTGGCGGTATGGGGCGCTGTCTGCATGCATTTTAATTAGTAAGGAGTGGCTTGATGGCACGTCATATGGCCAACTGCTTCTTGAAACAACAACACTTCAATCAAGAACATTTTCTCGAGGCACCTGATTCGGTTTTCCTTACAATTTCGCTACTAGCGCTGCTCGCCTATCCATGGATTTTTATTGACTGCCAGCGACCGAGTCGATGAGAATCGGGTAGCCAGAGTCTAGCGGAATGTTGGGGTCGCGCACGGCCTGGCAGATGACCGGGATGTCTGTGTTAATGTCGAGAAAGTCTGACAGGAAGACCAGCAACTGGAAGTCGCTGATGCGCTTGGCGTACGGCTGGTCGCGGTACTTTTGGAGCTGCGCTTTAAGCGCCGCGCGGTTGCGGTACACACCCTCGCGATTGAGCTTGGGGAACTCGCAGCGCAGTGGCGACTCATGCGGCACGACGGGAACGACGCACAGGAAGAAATTGTTGTCCACTTCGGTAGCAGGTTTGGCCTCCACAAGGGCCGTAAACGTGTCACTGACCGCGCAGGCCTTCGGGTTCTGCTCGTTCTCCCCCAAAGCGCCTGCCGCAAACATCTCGACGCATTGGTCGCTGACCTGGAAGGCCTCGAACGACGCTTGGCCTTCCTTGTCCAGCGTCACCTTCAGCGTGAGAAACAACGAACCTTTGCCGCCTGCATCAGCCTGCAACTGCGCTGCAAGCAGGATTTCTCTTGCCGAGAAGTGAAAGTCGTCGTCCTCGCGCGGCGGGTGCGAAAACACCCAGCCGACCTTGTCGTAGCCCAAAGCTTCTGCCACGGAGTCAACCTTGTCTGCATTCGGGTCATCTAACACCTCGAATCCGTACGGGTTGCCTTCTTGCGGGGGCTCATAGATAAAATCCACAGTCACCTCCTTGGTTTCGGCGTCCACCGAGCCATAGAGCCATCCGCAGCGCGATTGCTGGAAGGCGAACTGACGCAGATACGACTGGAAATCGTTGCAGCTCGCGCCGTCCAGATGAACCTTGGTTACCTGCGGCTCCTTCTGCGCACTGATCTTGAACTCGAACTGAGCGTCCATGCGCATGAACTCGCCCAGCGTCCAGTACATTTTCATGTCACGCAGTGACTTCATGCCTGGCCGAAACGCCTGCTTGTCGGCGCGGTCGTGGTACGCCACTCGCGTGAGCGTGCCGTCCGCGTTGATCTTGGTGCCTACTGCACCACCCGTGCCCACCGTTTCGCCGCTGTAGTCCAGAAACAGCATATCGCCGTGGCCCACGCGCAGCTCGCGCAGAGTCTGTGTGTCGGAGGTCTGCTGCCCACCTTGTTGGTCCAGCGCCAGTTGCTGCTGCGCAGGAGCAATTGAGTGCTGCTCGAACACCCAGCGCTTGATGTCTGCGATAGTGGATGACGGAGTAAGGTCCCCCACGCGCCATATGCCGTTCTTGGAGCGCACGCGGACGAGCATCTTGATAGCCTTTGTCACCCGAGTTTACTTCGAGAATACGATAGACACATATCTTCAGAACGTATATCGGTTTTGGCGGGGATATGCAAGTGCGTGGCATGTCGGAACTGAAGAAGAGAAGTAAACAAAAGGTACGATACCGTGTTCAAATACAGAGGCCCTCTCTATCTTCTTCACTCGTTCCCCCCCTGCATCTCCCTCCCACTGGTATGCTATTGTCAAGCAGGAGATACAGGCGGAGCCCAGCAGAGCAGCCTTGGCAACTGGAACTGAGTAGCGCCCACAAATTAGGAACTAATCTAACAGTCTAGTCTATCAAGTCGACGATCATCGGTAGTCGATCGGCCGATCGTGCAGGGCGAAAGATTCTACCAACCCCGAAAAAACACGATCTGCCTGATCGCAGCGCCTACTCCGCCAAAATCGTCTTGATGTTGTCGCGTTTCTCGTTGGGGCCGATGTACTGCTTCCACGCCTCCTTCTGCTTGTGTGCTGTGAGGTGGTGCTCCAGAACCTGCATCATCATTTCCTTGTCGAAGACCGACGTAGGCGAGCCATATGCGGCAGCCTGGAAGGCAATCACAAGCTTAGACAGCTCACGACCAGAAAAGCCCTCAATACGCGCAGCCAGATCCTCGAAATCTGAGTCCTCGATGCCCTCCACGTAAATTTTCTTCGCTCGCGAGTTCTTAGGCACACGGATGTAGTCATCGAAGTACTGCTTCAGCATGCGCACACGCTCATCAAAGCCTGGAAGGCCGAACTCCACCATTTCATCGATACGATCGTTGATGGCCCAGTCAAACTGCTCCGGCTGGTTACTGGCAAACACGATCATGAACTTGTCACTGGCCTCACCGGTGCGGTACAGGAAGGCATTCAGGGCATTGCGCATATCTTCGCTCATAACGCTGTTGCTACGCTTCTGCAGGAACGCATCAGCCTCATCGACGAACAGTAGCAGACCACGACGGCTGTGAGACGCCCAGTCAAACAGCTTGTGAATCTCCGTTACACCCTCACGGCCCAGAGGTGCAACATCACCACCCGTGAGGATAGCGTACTCCAGACCGGAGTGACGCGCCAGAGCCTTGGCAAACAACGTCTTACCCGTACCAGGAGGGCCGTGCAACAGCAAGTGGCGGAACGGCGCTCGGTTCTTCTTCGTGTTGAAAGTAGACACAGCCACGCTGCGCAGACGCTCGTCCAGTTTGGGCTCAAGCACGACGCCCTCAAGGGCATCCGTAGCCTTCTGAAGACGAAGCGCGCGCTTGATGGACGGGATGGGGTTCGCTAGCACCTGCGTAGCCGAGCGACGCGAAGTTTCGCGAACAAGCGACGGTTTGCCCATGCGAGCCTCGATGTACTTGCCCGTCACGTTGGTCGACACTTTAGCGGTGTAGATACCAACAGCCAGGGCCGTCAGAGAGACCACAGTAGCTGTGAGCTTCTCCTTGTCGTCAACGAAGGTCATGATACCGGCGCCGACCGTGTTACCAGCCAACTTAATACCCTCCATGACAGTCTCGCGGTACTCCTTGGCGCGCACACGGGCCTCCTCGAGGTGGAGATCGTGGTTAAGACGCTCCTGTTTGATACGGCCCTCGGTTTCGGCCGCGACCTTGGCCAACTCGGTTTTCTGACGCAGCTCAGCCTCGTAATCGAGCGTCTTGCGGCGCGAAGCTTCCTGGCGAGCCAGGATTTCCTCCTGTTTCTTGAGTTCCTGCTCCTTCATGTACTTTTGAGCGGCCAACTGGTCGGCATATTGCTTGCGCTTAAGTTGGTCCTGGTACTGTGCACGTTGCTGGTGCTGACGCGTCTCCTCTTCGAGAGTCTTGCGGCGCTCCTCGCCCTCCTTCTGCACGCGCACGATCTCGTACTGCTTGTACAGGGCCTCATTCTCCTTCACTTTGGCCTGATTCTCCATTTGTTTGGTGCGCTCCGTCTCCTTAGCCAAGTTGAAAGCCTCCTTGGCGTGACGCGAGTTCTCCAACTCGCGAGCGGCCTTGGCGGCGCGCTCTAGACCGGACGGGTCGAACGAGTAGCCGTTGCCGGCGCCATTTCCACCGTTTCCCTTAGGCTGCGGCAGTGTGTTCTGCGCCGAATCTGCGGCCTCAGGCGCGGGGGCGCTGCGCTTAGATCCACCACCGAATACGTTGAACATGGTGCTGCGAAGTAGGGAGTGAGCTCGGACTGGAGGTAGGGATTGCCTTGCACTACAGCAGATCCTGCGGCCGAGGTCGAAAGGGGAAATGCACTGGCTGGGGCATGCTGATACCCGTACTTAAACGGAGCGACAATCACTCCTGTTTTTGTTGGGTAAAAAACCAATTCCCGTGCGGAATGGACAAGCTGAGGAGGCTCGTGGATGGTGCGGCCGACGCCGTTCAGGACAAGCTCAAGGTGCGCGCAGTCCGCTCTCGCGTGGTCCATGACTAGAGGTTGATGCTTTGTGTCTGGCTTACGTCGCAGAGCAGCAGGAGGGAGCTGCAGAAGGCTGCAAGCGACGCTAGCGAAAGGGCTCATGCGGCAGCAGCGGATGCAGCGCAGGGGGCTAAGTACCGCTTGAAACAGAAGACGGAGGAGGCCAAGGATGCTGCAAAACACAGAGCTGAGGACGTCCAGAAGGCGGCCAGACACAAGGCTGAGGAGGTGCGAGAGGCGGCGGCCACCAAAGCCCGCTCTATCGGCAACAGTATGCTGCACAACCTGCGTACGAATCAAAGACACGCCACTCACCAGCTGCGTGAAAACGCCAAAATGCTGCAGCACTCGGCCAGTGACACTGTTGACGGCCTAAAAAAGCGCGCGCAGCAAAGCGCCACTGAAGCCACCAGTGCAGCACAGGAGCGTGTCCGATCTTCCATGTCGGAAGGAGCCCAAAGACTGAAAAGAACGTCGTCATCTGTGGTGGAGGCCATAGACCCAAGGGCAAGCGCGCGGAGAGTGCGCAACAAACTCCTACTTGTGGGGTTTATTGGCATTTTCCTGTACGGATTTGGGTCGGCCATGCCTCATGCTATGGCAAAATACGCCCTGGAGAGAGCTAAGATCGACGGGGAAGCTGCAGTGCAGGAGGAGGAGGTGGCAGCTGCAGTGAAGAAATGAAATCAGTCATCAAACTGGAATGCATCAAATGGGGGTAGTTAAGAGCTCGAATCCAAGCGAAATGAACCAGCTACGCTTTCACGTCGGGCTGGTATTTCTGCGTTGGGTGTTTGCTCGCCTCGTACAGCAACAACCAGCGGGGCTTCTTGTTCGGATCGACTTTCTTCACGCGTGATTTGCGGCGCTTCTGGGCTTCTACTTTGGCGTTTAACCACGCTAGGTAATCCTCTTTCACCTGAGTCCGCCACATAACGTATTCCTCTTCGTTGAATGGGCTTGTTGAGGCCTCAGTTGCTGTGTCGCTATCACTGGAGTTGGTAAGGACGGTGGAATTACTTGTTTGTCGACCCAAGTTTAAACTCATGCTGGATCCGTTCGTGGTCGATCCCAGCAAGCGACCGCTGGCGCTCACTCCGAAGTACATGCTGCCTTTGGAATCGTCTTTCGACAGGAGGTGTTTACTTGATGCAAGAAACATGTTCTGGGTGAAACGTGGAACGTCAGTGTTAAGGCAACGCACTTTGAAACCACAGTGAATTTACTCGTGAAGAAACACCGCCGAAGCGATTCGCCTCCATGAAAATTTGCCGTTGGTGCTGCAAAGAAATTGAGAGTCGATCATCAGGGACACAATGAGGGATCTGATATACTTAAGAGTACTGACCATTTCCAAGTCGGTGGGGTTTTCGGAAAGAATTAGCGGTCGAATTGGTCTCTGGTCGCCATCCAAATAGGTGTCAGGTTCGTGCGCATGAACAAGATGGAAATATGAAGTCGATCGCACAGAGTGTCGACGCATCCAGATCGGCTCCTCTTCGTCCGCCTCCGTGTGTGCTTCATCATCGCGAGCTGAGTCCACGTGACAGTCAATAAGGTCATCATATTCATCATCGTCGAAGTGGTCATTTGGCGTCGACTCCAGCAATTTTTGTGTGATCTGCGCAAGCTCAGATGAGTTAGAGATCGGATCGATGAATACCTCAAAGTAACAGCGCTCACCGCTTCCAAGTCAACGTAGCTAATCGCCCTGGGTAGGCAAAGAAATGCGCTCAAGGTGCGTGCCAGCTTCATTGCCGCCGTTCCAAGAAAGCTGGAGCGATGCCCACCCATGTTGGAGGTGCTACCAAGACTTGAAAGTATGCTAGAAGAAGCTCCGTGTTTCGGCGAGCCAACTGTGGACAGGCTGGCGGTACTCAGTTTGTCGGACACAATATCGTCTGCTTCGTCGTTATCATCGTCTTCGCTGTCGGATGGGATAGTGCCTGCAGTATTGTTCGCAATCTTCAGCATTGCCAATGTACGTGTCTTGCGCAGAAGATTCTCAATATGATCGTCTAGCGTCAGCATTGGGGGCTCCAAACCATTGTCCAGGGGCTTTTCTTTGGTGGATTTTCGGCGCTGTTGCCGTTGGGTCTCATCATTAAAGCCCTCGTCGCTGTTTCCCTCTTCATTGCTTAAATCGCTGTCATCGTCGGAATCAAAGCGCAGCATCTTCTTGCCATCATGCTGTGCTGGGTGGTACCCTGTCGATTCAAGTATCAAACAGAACAACCATCAAGGATCAACCGATGTAAATGATATAGCCCCGAGTGTGCGTACGATATCTGAACCCGTTGACCTGCTCAAGCGCCTTTGCCACCCGCTCGTGTTTTGGAGCATCCAGGCCGTCGAAGCTTCCGTCCATAGTGTGGGGTCACCAAAACGCTGTCTGGAACAGGTCTTCCTTCCACCAAAAATAAGGAGAACTCGGATGAAACAGTCAAACTACTTGATTGGATTTGCGGATTTAGGGCGCACTCGAGTTGTCCGCCTCACTTGCTGTAATGAGTGGAGTGTTGCAGCATCCAACGACCTGAAGGATCCGCCGCTGTCCATGTGGACGGTGGTGGCTTGAGCTGAAGACGGTCGAGTCTTGGCAAGAATTGCGGAATTGTGACTTGGGGTTCCATCTTCGTGGCAATCGGTTCCTATGGTCTCCGAGTCGCTCTCAAGCTCTGGACTTTCCCCAGAATCAGCAATACCCTCATCAAACCCAGACGGGACCGACATGGAGCTCCGCAAGCGTGCTACGGCGCCTATTGCCACGAGGCTCGAGTTGCTCTGGAGTGATTTGCGGTAGCGGTCTTCGAGAAAAACGTTGCGCTCTTGCAGGTGCTTCACCTCTTGCTGTGCGGCAGTAAATCCTACATTTCGAGTAAGCTTATCCGTCGAGGAGTGCGATTGTTGTCGACTCATTGCGATGCTTTGCATCGTACTATGCTTTTTAGCTCGGTCCAAGTCGGCACGTAGTTGATCCCGCTCTCGTGTGAGATTTTGCTTTTCAGCTCTCAGCACGCGTGTTTTCTGCTTGTGCAGTTGCTCGGACGCCATCATGCGCCTAATTTGCAGCTTCAAGGCTTCCGATTCGCGTTCAACGCGAGCTGCTTCGGAACGGTAGTATGCTACAACGTACGGGTGCTCACCGTTTGCAGGAGCACCTGCCGCCCCAATGTCGCCTGCTTCGATGGATCCAGCTCCACGTAACTTTTGTGGCTGGTACGCCGAGTGGTTTTGCTGTGGTGCTGTCAGTTGAGTTGTACTCGCTGTTCGTGCAAGCTTGGATGGAGAATAATGCACAGACTGTTTTTGCTTCTGGACAGCATTAAACAGCCTGTCATATTCGTCTCGCATCTTCTGCACCTGGATCTCGCGCTCTTTAAGAGCCCCCTTCGTGCGTAACAAGTCGGCCTCACTCTCTGAAAGTCGTCGATTGAGGCCATCCGAAAGTTCGCGCAGGTTGTGCGACTCTTTTTCGAGTCGAGAGTACATTTGCAGTTGTGTACTTTGGCGCAAGCCTGTTAACTGCTGCTGCAGTCGCTGTACGTCTCGCTTCCGCTCTTCGCAAGCTGCCTCCGTTTGCGCCAATTTGACCTCATACTTGCGAAGAGCACGCCGCAGGGTTTGGTTCTCAGCCGGCGTTCCAAAGAAGTCGCCATTTGAATGTGGTGCGCCCGAAGGGTGTGCTGCAGTACTGATTCCATCTACAGTAACATTCGCTGCTCCTGGAGTTCGGGTGCCATCGAGAGATTTTTGGTTTTGAGCAGTTTTGAGAAGTGCTTCTCGAGCTTCCTTCAGTGTCTCGATTTCCTGTTGTTGTTTGGATACGAACAGCTGCGCTTCCTGCCCTCGAGATCGCTCCTCCTGGACGTGAGCATTCAGCTTTTCCAGCAACGTTTGGTATTGTCGTCGTGTGCGCGCCTGATCGACCTCGTACTGGTTTAGCTGATCCATCAAGGACTTGCGCTGCCCCTTGAGCTGTTCACACGTGAGCTTAAGCTGCTGAAACTTATCTCGGGCCTCCTGCTCCTTTTGAAGGCTACTCAGGTTTTCTGCGAGAGCACGACGTTCGGCAGCAGTCTGTTGAGTCTCTTGCTTAGCGAACTGCAGACGCAGGTGTGTCCGCAACATGTTCAGCAACGAGATCGGATCACCTTCGGCTTTTTTGAGGAATTGTTCTTTGCGCTTGTCCCGTACGAACGAAGACTCACTCTCGACTACCCGTTCAGCGGCGTTGTTTTCACTCCGGTCCATTACCTCCATGAAGAAGTCGACAAGCGCAGCCTCGAGGCGCTGCAGCCTCTTCACCTTCACTTGCGCAGTGTTGAGTCGCTCCTTTAAGTGTTTAGCCTGCACCAATGACGAACATCATGAGTCGAAGGCAACACAACTCTCGTGAACACTGGATATTTACCGACCTCAGCAATACCAGGATGGAGACTACCACCGTTGTTGCTGATACTGCCGTTCGGGGTAGATTCACGTCTCTCTGGTGAATCTAGGACCACCTCAACGTGAGGTGAATCGAGAGACCGCATTGGTTAGGGAGGCGGGAAGACTCACGTGCCAAACAAAAGCTGGACTGATCATCATCCAGCACAGTTTTTCGTGGATAATTATAGTGAGCGCTTTGGAGATCTCCTATGGTCAAACCTATGCTCGTCACTATTTGTTGCCGGCAGCTTCGTGCGGCGGGAAAAGGAGGTTTGGGAACTTGCGCGAGATGGCGTGGAACTCGTCTAAGCTCACGCGGCCGTCGCCATCATCGTCAGCTTGGCGCAGAATCGTTTGGGCTTTTTTGCGAACTTGGTCATCCGACGTGGCCAGATAATTAGCGCGTAAGATATTGACAAGCTCGTCCTCCGTGATGAAACCATTGTGGTCGTCGTCGAAGATCTCGAAACAGAAACGTACACGTTGCGTGCGGTCGACGCCGCCGACAAAGTTCACAGCAGCGAGGAGAATCTCCCGCAAGTCTGCACCGGAGTCGCTTTGATTGTTCGGTGTAAACAGCGCAAACAGACGTCTGTACTCGCCCGTCGGCTCCACCTCGAAAATTGCGCAGAAATCGTCGAAGTCCAAGACATCGTGATGCATTTGCCGAAACTTTTTGGCCACGCGCTCCAACATCTCGAGACTCGGGTGTGTGTCCTCGACGAACCTCCGCATGAGCTTTGACTTCTCCTGCTTGATTTCCTGCTGCAGTTGCTTATCATCGGTAGTAAGAGCTTGCTCGATTACTGGTTCCGGTTCTTCGGGCTCTGTTTCCGCTATTGCCATGGCAAACTCAGGTCCACCTGGGTCGGGGTGTATTGCCATTCGCCTGAATTCGTCGAAACTCACCTGCCCGTCACCGTCCGTATCGCAAAGGCGCACCATTTCGTCGACTTCCGCGTCGGTGATCAGTTCGCCCATGCATATAAGGAGATGCCGGAGTTCCGCTGCGCCGATGAAGGAGTTCTTGTCGATATCGAAGAATCGAAACGCACCCAATAGCTCTTCTTCTGAAAACTCGCTCGTGTTCTCAGCGACGCGTTTGGCTGGTCTAGTGAGTGCGTGCGCCTTCGCAGCCATCGCCGCGTCCTGCCCACCGTCAGCCTCGGAGGCCGATGGGATCATCCCTGCTGTCTCCTTCGTTCGACGCTCCTTCTCAGTGAAGCGGTCCATACCAACCTGATGCTGAGGGTAAGCCACACTAGCAGGTCCAACAAAGCTCATTTCAAGGTGCAGCATGCCAGCGGGGTCTTTATTCCCGAATCGGCCTTTGACCCAGAGCTTGAGCCAGTCATCAGCGTAGCCGTAGCGGAAAATGGGCAACAACGACAGCGATGCCGCACCAATGAGGTCGTCGGCTCCGACGGAATCCTCATCCCAGATTTCCACCTGCAAGTTGTACTGGTCGACAACCTCAAAACGAAAGACTTCTCCTCCCCATTCAGGTTCACTGCCGCCGTCGGTGTCTGTCTTGGTCTTCCTTACCATCTGGACCGCTCGACCGTCAAGGGTGAGCTTCACGTACGGATCTTGCCGTCCGATTGCGTCCACACTGCGTAGCTGTTTCGCAGCATGGCAGGCCACTGTGAGTACTCCCGCTGGCAAAAACTCGATCCGCATCAAGACTTCGCCGGCTGGGCTTCCCTTGTTGCGCAGTGGGATCGCGTGCTCTTGTGGGCCACGATGCGCCATGAAATGCAGCGGCGAGAACTTGGCGTCGCCGATGAGGTCGTCGTTGCCGATGTCTTCGTCAAATACGCGCAGAGCCATCTGCTGGGTCCAGAGATCGTCTCCAAACCAGAAGAGCAGCTCTTCCTCCCCGAAGTACGGGTTGCGTCCGCCACGCTCGACGGTTTTCCCACGCTTAGTGAACTTGCCTACGGAGAGCTGGCAGTAGGGGTCCTGCTTCCCGATGAGCTCCATGCTCTTGAGGTTTCGGCCTTCCATCAGCACGATGGACAGCATTCCGACCAGCGCTTCTTCCAGCTTCACCTCGATCTCGATCTCTCCGCAAGGTGCACCGGGAACGGAAGGCAATGAAAGAGGGATTATTTCGCGATGTGGTTGGTCGTCGAAGAAACGAAGCGCCGAGAACTTGGCTTCCCCCAGCAGCTCGTCGGATAGCAAGTTCTCGTCGAACACCTCGATCTTGATCGATAGGTCTCCATCGGTCACCAGTGCGACGGGGTCCGTGAGGTCGAACGAGACGACCTCCTCGTGGAAAATGACGGGTGTGCTGCTCTTCTTCAGCGTTTTGCTGCGCTTCTCCTGCGCGGACAGTGGGTTCGTGCCCACTGCAATTTTCACGTATGGGTCGGCACTGAACCGTTTTGCGTCTACGGGTCCGCCTTTGCGTCGAAGCTCGCGCGCCTCCAGTAACGTGAAACTGAGTCGTCCGCAGCGTAGTAACTTCTGGAGGGCGGCAAGACTTGCAGCAGCTTCGGCAGCGCTGTCTTTTTCGGGTTCATTGCGAACGGGGAGTGGTGGTGGTGCGTCCTTCGGCGGCTGTGGAGGTGGGTCCTTTGGGGGACCAGGAGGCGCGCCTCGCGGACGTCCCGGTTGTCCTGGAGGACCCAATGGAGGACGAGGTGGTGGGCTAGTCGGGGGACCTGGTGGTGGGCCTCTTGGAGGTCCAGGAACACCCGGTTGTCCTGGAGGACCTGACGGAGGACGCGGAGGTGGACTGGTAGGTGGACCGGGAGGCGGTCCTCTTGGAGGCCCTGGAACGCCCGATTGGCCTGGAGGTCCTGGTACACCTCGTGGTGGTGGAGGAGCTCTTGGTGGTGGCGGGGCTCGTGGTGGTGGGGGATCATTGGAGTTATCACTCGAGTTAGGATTGACTGGAGGCGCTACGGGCTTGTCTTGAGGCGGTGGTGGCGCTTTCGGCTTGGGTGGCGGCGGAGGTGGTGCCATTGGCCTTGCTTTTGGTCACGAACGTATCTTGGTGACCGTTGATGCTGGTGATCTACTGGAATGGTCTTGAAATAAATGACAAGCTGTGTAAAAATACAGGCTTCCAATTTGACTCGCAGTTCTCCTGTGTATTGAAGACGATATTCGAGGAAATGACAGGCGGTTTGTTTGCTTCGCCGCTATTGCGACCGTCATCGCCCGTGCACCAGGTAGCTTCGAGCTACTCGGTCGATTCGTTTTCGGAGTTCTCTACTCGAACTGTCAATCGTGCAAGTTGTTCGCCTACTTCTGAGACCTCGGGCTCTCGTTCCTCTCGGGCAAAGGAAGAAGATGAAGAACTATTCCGAGACCTTTTTGAGAACGATGCAGAGGCGGAAGCTGGGGCCCCTACACTTGCTGTACCAAGCTTCTTTCCTCAGAAACCTGCAACAAGACGTACCTTTTCTTCTTGTGGAAATCCGAACCCGAGACATCATCTCGCTCCGATGAAACCGGTACCGCCGCGACCTGTGCTATCCATGCCGTTAATTCCTCGCTTGAAACTCGAAGATTTGGTGATTGCTCGCCCTGATAATGATGTCGAATATGAGAATAACAACAGTTCACAGAGAGATTCAAGGCGAGGCTCAGAGCTGGAGAAAGTGGCAGAAGAAGATGAGAGTTGTTTCGACGATGGACCAAAGGGCAGTAAGTCAGCCCCAAGGAAACCGCAGACTCTGAATTATGCTCATGGAAGTTTTAATTTTCCAGCTAACAACCAGATGTCCAGCAACAGCGCTCAACTTGAGCAAGAAACGCTACAGTTTCTTGAAAAGCTAGATCTGAAAGCTGTGCTGCAAACTCCGCGCCCAGACATACTCACTTTCTATCCTGGTATGACGTTATCTCCAACGTCTCGAAACATGGCTAGCCCATACGCTAAAGTACCCGATGTTTCTGTAAATCAGGCGGAGGATTTTTTCGTGGAGAAACCCGAGAAGAATAGGACTGGTGTGGTTAAAGAAAAGAGTGACGCTGTTCGCAAGGAAACAGTGAAAGACTCGAGAGCCGACAGTGTAGCTTCTCGCCTTGCGTATATGGAGAGCACGTATGGAACGGCACCTATCGCGCGAAAAACACGACGCGAAACCATCGATCGACTTGCAAATCCGATTTCTGGGCATTCTTCTACGCTCCAGGCTCTGTCGCCAAAGCTGCGGGAAAAGCGTGAGGCGGCGCTTACTAGTCGAGCACCGATGAGCCCAATATCTGCCGCTATAGCGGCAAGTTGCAGACGTGGGACAACTACGAAGAAAGCGAAAAATTCCCTTCTAGGTGGGCTAGGCAAGCGAGTCGGAGACTGTGAAATTCCAGTGCCGTCAACTGCGATATTGAAGCGACACGTTGTCAAGAGGCAAGACCCTCTCGTGCATAAGCGTCGATCGAACACGGCAAACGGTCACGTCGATGGCCACGCTTCTGCTGTAAGTGGCCTCGCTAGACGGAAAAGTAAAACAACATTGGGATCTCGCTCTCTTGGTGCGCGAAAGGAAGCTTTGAAGAGCAAACTTCAAAGCCAACGGGGGGCTACGAAACGTAGTGGAAGCCGGCCAATTGGAGGCTCCACCTTCCTGACACAACGTGATGACGAGGAAGGCGTAGAGCTAGTCGAAGATTTCATTGCTCGGCACCGTGGGGCAGCACAAGCTCCGTTGACGTTCCGTTCCGGCAAGAAAAATCTTTCACGGCAACCTGTTCCTTCTGTCTCTTCTCGGAACCCCGCAACAAGTAGATCTCGACCTCGACCCCCACAGACACGTGTAGGAGTACCCTTTGCTCGAGCATCAGGCGCTAGCAAGAACTCTAACAGTGGACGAGGTGCACGAACCTCGCGGGGGATCGAGTCTTTAACAGACTGGACGGTTGACAGGCTCAAGATTCCAGCAAGATGCGGATCTAATAAGCTATTCCAGCAACCGAGACGGCCCCACGCTTGGCAAACAGTACCGCCTACAGACCACTGCTCGACTGGTGTACGGGCTCTTACTGACAGACCAACTACCCCAGGAGGTGCGTCCAATCCTCTACGTCGATTAAAAGTGCATCCTCCCATGCCAACGTTAGTTCCTCGTGCACCAAAACCTCCCGCGTCTGCGGCTACGACATTGTTACTAGGGTCGATGTCATCTTTCTCCGTCTCTGGGACTAGTGCTGATGGCGTAAGGAGAGCTCGTAGCGGATCTAAAAAGGTTTCGGCACGGAAATCAACTGGGAGCTCGTCCAGCACGTTTAATGCCCCCACCAAGGTTTCGGAGCAGCGCAAGAGAACTTCAACAACTGCTCGACCTACTGGAGGAGAAAAATCTGCCAATTCACGAAAGGCGTACACCGTTCGACGCCCCACTTCACGAAATTGATTCAGATCCTTCTGGGAAGTCGCTGTATTTTGGTTAAGGTGGTTTCGTGCTCCCATAAAATTCCTTTGCGATAGATCCGAATGGAGCCTGGACTCGCAACAAGTGACCAACCAGCATGGGAAGGCCCCACCGTCGTGTGTCGAGACTGCCGGGCGCAGTTATCCGTCGAAGACAGCGAGGAGCACGACTGCTCCACAGCTCGACCGTCTCCGACGAAGCGCATGCTCCTCAGTACTGCAGCTAAATTTTTCGACTCCGTGCGGGACAAGAAAATTACCGAAGTGAACGCTCCAGTTAAAACAATTGACGAGGCCCTAGCGCGTCAATTCGACCGCAGAAGCTCCACCTCACAGATCCCGGAACAGACTGAAACTCCAAAGCTCATCGCTAAGCTTCAACACGCTTCATCTGTGTCAGAGATAGAGGCTCGCGCTCCTTCGATACCATCAGTACCATTGCCTTTGCCAGCAACAAGACCACTGTCAGCTTTAAGCCAGCAGCGCTGGTACACTACCGGGTCGCCCGTGCACAACGGATTGCTCCAGTGCAATGTGCGCGACGTACGCGTCACCGCCAACCAAGTCGCTGTCTACTCGCTAGCTACTCGGGTGCCTTCCCTGACAGCCTCCGAGATCACCGTCGAACGGCGTTTCCGAGAGTTTTACGTGTTCGCTCTTCGCGTTTGTGCGATGTTCCCATCCTCTGGGCTCTGGAACATGTTACCACCCAAAACGTACTGTGCTCTGAGTCGTCATTCCACACTCGCCGACGGGTTTCTTCACCGTCGTAAAAGCGGCCTCGAGGAATTTCTTCATTGTGCGCTCGAGAAGATGGTGCTAGGCGGAGAAGCTCAGGGAACGATCGCCCAATGGTATCTACTGCGTTTGTTCCTCAACCTCCCGCCCGTGCTAGCAGCTTCAGCGCCTTTAAAGGACCGGAGTCTCACTGCTGCGCTCTACGAGCTGAAGAAGCACGCCCGCCAATTCAGTGGCTGGACAGTCAATCGGAAGCCGGGACCGTGCGACACAGTCTTCGAGAAGGTGTCCGACAGCTTCCTCATGATCAAACGCGTGACGACGTGTCATTTCCCGGCTCGTGCCGTCTTCGATATGGTGATGAATCGAAGCGTCGACGATGAAATGCCAGGAAGAGGTGCAGGGGTCATGTGGGCTCCGTTCGTTGAAAGTGAAGAGGTTCTGAGTCGCGAAAACGAACACACGTCGACGGTCCGGACAGTTTTCAAGGGCAGCAGTTGGGGACGAGCCAAACTGCAGATGATTTCACGGAAGACTTGGAGGTAAAGCGTATTATTCTGTTGACTTTTTGTTGATCAAAGTCTAACCGGTTCATCATGTTTCGTACAGAGTGGATGAGAGCGGTACCATTTCTATCGTCATGATACCAGCGGATGCCGCAGCTTGGGATGATCCTCGAGTTGTCGGATCCAGCCACGGGTCACGCGTTGATTGTATTCTTGGCGGCTGGTTGATCACCCCAACGCCGTGGGAAGGTTCGTGCAGCGTCACGTGGCTGATGCAGGTCAATTTTGGGCAATGCGATCCTCGAGCGGAGTTCACAGGCAGCCAAAGCCAGCTCGCGACATTCCTGGACCGGCGGTGCCTTCAAGCGTGGGCAGATGAAATTGTCAATCTGGTCAACACGCTAGAAGGAGTGTACGATGCCGAATACTATCGCGGCTTGGGCCCGTTAGTTGCGGCCGTAGAAACCAAATCGCGCTAAAACCCAGCCAAGTATTCACTATGAAATCCTACTAAATGCAGCAATTTTCATAGATTGGAGCGTACAAGTTGTTCTGCTCGGAGCTCTAGGCTAATTTTCATAAAATACTCGCAACTAAGGGGTCTTCGTCCTTGTTATAGGTGGCGAAGCTTCGCGTCCAGCTCGGCAGACCATGACTGATAATTTTCCGTGACGGTAGCGTCGGCTTCGCGTGGTCCATCCAGGGTGGAGAGGACATCGGCAGTTGACGTCGGCGACGAGGCTGCAGACTTGGGACCGGAAAACGATGTGGATCTCTGCAGTACCGGCTTGTTCACACTGGAAGGCTGGCTGATAGAGTACGTCCGGCTAACTTTCTTCCTCTCGGTAGGTAAAGAAAAGTTGGTCAATTTGATGAGCCGCCCAATTGACACACCTTTCGACTGTTGCCAATACATCACGGCGTTAGGAATTCATCTCCATTTGGTAGTTTAAATTTAAGAGCTTACGTCTGGGCTCTGACGGCCGGGGGAGCTGTTTGGACGTTGTGTGATGAAGTTGGGTCGGGTTGGGTCCAGTGGCGAGTTTCCGCTGGCAGTCAGTCGGTCAAATACGTTGCAGGATGGGCTGTTCTTCATCAAGAGTGCATCGGGCGACTTGACTTCGGGCTTGAACGTGCACTCCTGCATTTCCAGCTGCTCCTTCAGCTTCTCGCGCTCCTCAATCACTTGAGCCTTGTCGTAGCTCAGAAGTCGCTCCCAGACTGGAGGAGCAGGCTCCCCATGACTCTCAACTTCGATCTGAGGGCGAAAAGTGCACTCCGCCATTTCCTTCTGCAGCCTCATCTCCTCCCCCATCTCGATCTTCTCCTTCATCTTGTCTTTCTCATCGTACAGACGCTAGGGCCAATGCAACATCGATGGAAAGATAAGCAAGCCAACAATGGTGCGTGCAATGTGCATTTAGATCTGACCAACCTCGAAAATGCTCTTCTGAGCACTACCTCGCTCAATAACTTTGGCCTTGATGTCTTCGGGAGGCTCGTTAATCTCGGGCTGCACCACACCAAACAGACAAGCGTAAGCGATACAGCACCTCACAAGCCAAACAACACATCTACCTTAAAGGAGAATTGCTGCTCCTCTTCGAGACGGCGCTGCTCCCGTTCAGCGTCTAGCTTCTTCATATAGTCCTTGTTGTACAGCCTCTTATGAAAAGGTTCCTTCGTCTTCGCCTTAGACTTAAGCACGCGCGAACGAGTGGTGATCTTTGGCTGGAACGGGGCTTGCGCCATTTCTTCTTCATCCCTCACCTGGCGAAGCTTTTGAAGACGTTCGGTCCGATCAATACTGGCTTGGTAGAGACGATTGTACGGGTTAGCATCTGGGACGGCTTCGATTGCAGAGTCCGGTGCGCCGTCAGCCTTGGACTTCATGCGCTTTGCAGATACCTTCGGCTTGAATGTACACTGGCTCATTTCAGCTTCGATCTTCTTCTGCTCGCGAGCTAGACGCTTTTGTTTTTCACGCTCAAAGTCGTACAGGGGCTTAGTCTTCACAGGCGACTTGGAGGTCGTGATTTTGGGCTTGAAGGGGCATTGCTCCTCGGTAGTTCTGGCTTTCTGCAGGAGCTTTTCCTCGCGCTTCTGCTTAATCTCTTGGGCGTTCTTGTAGAGGTTTTCGTACCGTGGCCCTGTGCCCGGTTGAGCAAGACGTTTAGCCCGTGCCGAGATTGTCGGCGCGAAGGTGCATCCGTCGCGCTCATGCTGCTGCTGTAGCCCTCGTTTCTTCTCTTGAATCTCTTTCGCTTGAGCATGCAGACGGGAGAAATGATCTCGATTCGAATCCTCCGTTTCCCCTGCTGCTGCACGTCGCTTGTTGTTGACTTGCGGTGCAAAAGAATATGTTTCCTGCAACTCCGCTCGGCGAGCATCCTTTCGTGCCTTTGCCTCTCTTGCATCCTCGTACAAGCGCCTGCTCGCTGCTTCAGCCTCCGTTGCATTGAGCCTCCGCTTCACGTTTCGTTCGCTATCGTCAGTATCACTGACCGCAGTCGGAGCTGGAGGCGGAACAACAGACTTATTCACTGCAGAAGACGCGTTAGGCGCAGGAATAGCCGATTTTGTTGCTGTTGCAGCCCTCAGCGGCTTGCGTGCGGGCATTTTCTTGGCTGCTGCACTCTTCATCAACATTTTACGGGCCTCAGCTGCGCTCGCTCTAGCGATGCTGCTCGCTGTCGGATTCATCATTGAATCTTTCTTTTGATCTTGCGCAAGGCGTGATGCCACCTCAGGCTTCAGCTTCGCTTCTGGGTCAGTTTTCGCTTTGTGTAGCGTAGATCCAGAGCTCGGCCGCGCTATTAGGCGCTTCGGACGGATTTCCTTCGGGACTGCAGCGTTTGTAGTTGGAGCTGGAGGAGGTTTTACGTCGGACGCATCGCCCTTTCGTTTCGTAGCGCGTAGTTTTGACTCGGACGACGAATCTGTTGGTGCTGCTTGCCTCGCATTTGTTGTATCTCCGTTGATTGCAGAGGCCTGAACAGGTTGAGGCTTGGCAAAGAGACTCGATGCCGTTGGCGTAGCGTGGAGCTTTGTGTCAGGAGAATCTCCTTTCCGTTTGTTGCGGCGAAGGGATAGCGACGATTCGGATGGAGCACTGTTCTCCCCATTCTGAGGTGCCCACAGTGGGGCCTCGGTTAGCTTAGAAATGCTGGCTTGAACCGGCTCAAGCACCACTGGAGGTACTGAAGGGGTTTGCTCAATCGCCTTTTGCGTCTCCGTTGCCGCTGGTTCAGACGTGGGTGAAGTCGCGGCGGCAATTGGCTCTGCTGCCTCGAAAGTCTTCATCAAGGATGCCTCAACCACCGGCGAGGCAATTGGTGTCTTCGTTTTTGGGCTTGCAGCTTCAGCAGAAGATACTGCCCTGGTCTCGTCAATTGATAGGTCTGAAATTGAATTGATGCTGACGTTAACTTCAAGTGACGGAGGTACCACCACGTTATCATCTGCGACGGGCGATCCTGGTTGCTCGTTCGATTGTGCAACGTTGATGTCTTCTAGCATCTCAACTGACTTCCCCTCTGGCTCCGTGAACACACTGTTAGACGCACTTCCGTTGGTCAAACTCATTTCAGCGAGAGAGCTGCTCAACACCATTGCCTCCTGCTCCACCACCGCATTCGGAACCTGTTCAACCGTAGCAACATCTTCATCCGCCACCGTTGCCACTTCAACGGGTGCAGTTTCTCGGTGTACGTTGTACGTCTCGTCAATCTGCGTCTCCGTCGGCGGCACACCGATCGCCACTTCAACGTCTGCAGGAGTCTCGACAACGGTCGACAGCAACTCCGGCGACAAAGGGGCTATTTTCGACTGCTCCTTCTCAGGTGAGTGCACCAGGAACGGCTCTGGCGTCGAGGGTGGCGTTCGCGGAATACGTCCACTAGATGGATGTATCGGCAGTTTGAGCAGTCCGTCCTCCCTCACTGTCGTGTCTACCGTCATCTTTTCCTGTGTCAGCGCCAGTTCTCCCATCGCCTGCTCCACTTCTGTAGTCTCCAACGCAGCAAAAACGTCGACTGTGCTGGTTGTCATAGACGCCACGGGCGACGGCAGCGAGATGAGGTCGGCGGTGGCCACGTCGCTCATTGGTGCCACTGCGGCCGTCGTCTCCTGCTCGTCGCCGTCCGCGTCATCATCCGCGCCGGTTGTTGACCCGCGCCGGTTCTTCTTGCGGTTGCGGCGCTTAGAGCTCGGCGACTCGAGAGGTGACGCCTCCACCGCGCCGGCAGTTGGTGCAGCCACAGGCTCCGTCTCCTGTGCCATAGCGTCCGTCGGCGACTAATGAGTGTGGAACTGGAGCTGAGCGGATTGCGAAGTGACAGACGTTGAACTGCAACCACCAAGTGAGCCAAGTGAGCCAATTCAGCCAAAGTGAGCCCTTCAAAAATAGCGATCAGATGGTTTTGAAACGGCATAATTTAACCAATTTTTCACCCAATCACACAAAGGACCTCATTTTCAACCAATTACGCAAAGGACCTAAACAAATTTAAAACTCTCTAAATCTGAGACGGCCGCATTTAAAACCCCGATTTACCTGTAAATCCGAGTGTAAGAGGTTTTTTGCCACTTTCCTAGACGGGGCCACCTAGACCGACGGTGATTAATGGAAAACCAAAAATAGGCCTCGTGCCTAATTAAAAAATAGAATCTAAAATTTAAATTTAGAATTAGAATATAAAAGACGCGCGAAATTCAAATTTGGCAAAATTCTCGATCTACTTCTACAAAATAATATCTCACTTTAAAATTCGCCATGGCGGCGGTGGAGACTCATCGCGACGTAGTGGTCGATGGGGAAGCGGCGCAGGCACTCGACATGTGTCGACGTCTGCTACGTTCTGACAGCAGTCTACAGCGCGTGCAGACGGCGCATTTGGTGCTGGAACGACTTCGCTGTGGCGGGGTGGACGACTCGAGCGATGACGTGAATTCCCTCCTGCGCCTCCTCAGCAACTACGTAGCACCAACACGCGAGCTAACGGAGGAGATTCTGTCGCTGCTACTATTTAGTGACCACCGCGTGCTACTAGTACATCATTTGCCTAAGGTACAGACGAGAAATTGATGATATTCTGTTGCCATGTGTGAAAGTTGACGAAATCTGTGGCGTTTTGTTGGGTTTAGTTGACGTACCAGTCCAAGGAGTGCGTGCAATTGGTGGTGGAGGCGTACCTGGAGCTACTGGCAACAGACAGATCCTTGCTGGTGCCTGTTCTCGGCTCGTTGGCCGAGATGCCGCTGGAGAACTCAGAGAAGAAAACGGTCGTAGAGGCCACACAGTCCCTGTTGGATGCGGCAGTGGAAGAGGATATCCCAGCGGTTGTACAGAGCTTGCTGTCGATGGTGACTAAGTCGACAGCACCTAAAGCACTCGCACGGCTTCGAACTGAGTGCAACCGCATTCAATCAGGAACGTTGTCCTTTACCATGGAGGTGATCGGGCGTTTCGCGACTGTGGGCTCTGTTGCGCTAACAGCGCTGCTTCGCCTAATTAGACATGTTGATCCCTTGACGACGTTTGATATTGTCCTGCTAACGTTTGTGATGGGGAAGTCTGCGGAAAACGAGGTGATTCGTTTTTGGTATTCTACTAGCTGTGACTTATTGTCATTCCTCACTTGTGATGCTTGGCTGGTGTAGGTCGCTGTTAAGACGACGACGGCTGTTGCACAAAGTGGTCGATTGCATGGCCGAATGATGCGTGAAGCCGCTGTGATGCTGGTGAGACCGGAGTGGGCATATTTGCTCCCGTCCTTTGTCCGATTTTGTAGCTGTCTTCTCGCGGTTTGTTTTCGAGCGTCAACCCAAGCAGCATTGGCTTTGAATTTGATTTCCAGTTCTGTTGATTCCCTTATCGTCCTTATTGAATCCAGGAGTTGTGTCCAGGAAGAGGTAAGGCACATAAGGTGCAATTCTTGTGACGTCTCTAATAGTGTTGTTGAATATTCTGAACAGGCTTTGGTTCTTTTACTGACAATTGCCAGCCGACCGAAGAAATTGTTGCTACTTGGAAACGCTGACTCAGTGCAGCGTACGCGTAGTTCTCTCTGCTGGAATGTTGCTGAAGTGATCGCACTGCGATTTTCTGATCTTGCGCGGAGGAAAGCTGACGCACTAGCATCATCGTCTCATTTATTCCTCGACCATTTGCATGGAATTGCTTCCGCCACGACTGAGTGCGAAGTTGACGGGAAATATCCGTCACACATTCTCGATCTTCTTTGTTCGACCATGGCGCTACTGACAAAGAGGGGACGAGGTATTTATTCGCTGCTCATGATCACCATTCAGAAACAGCTTGTATCTCGGTCTGCGGTCTCTGGTATGGCTCACGGCCAGCAACCGTTCAGACGTCAAAGTAGCACAAGTGGAGTTGAGGTGAAGCAGCTCATGGCTGTTTTCCTTACCGGACACCTGCTTAAAAACCAAGTTGTCGTGGAGTCTCGAGATCGGAAATCGCTAGCGAATTGGATGCTGCGGCTTTTAACTTCAGCGAATCGTGACGAAACGCTGTTGCATGTCATGCGCTTTGTACGAGATGAAATGAGCCGAACACGTGAAGTATCTGCTTTGGAGCAAGAGCGGGCGTTGCTAACATCCGCTATCTCTCAGGTGTTCCGGAAGAAAGGTTTATCATGGACACCACGTGGTCAGACCCTGCAGAAAACAAAAGGTGACAATAGTCTTGCCATAGCATTCGACAATGCGAAGGAAACTACCGCTCAAGCCAGGCTGACGACTCCTCTGGTTGTGAATGCGACTGAGTTTGTGCTTAAAATGAGATTTGGTGCTTCATTGCCTACTTTCGGCGCTATGGATATTCACGAACGTGAAACAATCAGAAGGCGGACGGAGCAGGAGTACTTGGTGAAAATTTGCCTGCTACATGAACTTTTTCATTGTTATCTGGATTTTGCGCCGCCGGTTGAGCAGAACGAAATTGTGGATGCTGCGTTCCTGCTTCCTTCAACTTACAAACTGGGGGTGAATGGGGAACCAGCTATGTCAGTGGAGCCATCAGTACTGAACAACGTGATCTGGAACCTTGTGTGTGCACTAGAGATAGCAGTGACTGCAACTAACTTCGCCGCTGAGCAATACACCGCAATGGTCAGTAATTCTGAGCCGAGCGACGAGTGTTCAACACAATACTCGCGAATGGCAACTCGGTTGCGAGTTTGCTTGGAGCAGCGTGATCAATTAGAATGCATTTTAACTGCCCAAACGCAAATTATCCAGTCCCGCTTAGATGGCCTCGACGATATCTCAAGCTCGTGCAGCGCTGAGATGCAGAAGCAGGAATTGGACTGGTTGCTGCTCGAAGTAGCTATTGTCGAACAAATGCTAAAGGGGAAGCTTCGTCGAGTGCAAGGAGAGCTCCCACATGCCTCGTTGTTCGGGCTAAATTTCCGTGTGGTTTGCTTGGTATTAGAAGGGGAGTGGCAAAGGATTTCGGATACGGAACTCTTGCTGGCTCACGAATTGAAGATGCTCCAGGTTTTTAGTCGTCACTTACAGTCCGATGCCGTTACTTCTCCCGGCTCTGGTGATCGCGGTATCTCAAGTACTGGCGGAAACCACAGGCTGCTCGTGTCTAGAACTGAGGGCCGTCGAACGGTGACGTGGTTGTGCCGTCGTGCAGCAGAGCTGAGTCGTGCAATTAGCTGTGAAGAATTGGATCAATCTGGAAGCCTGGACGAGGATGATATTGAAGCTGAATCGAAAGGAAGTTTACCCACAAATGCTGCAAGCAGAGATCTCATGGTGAGTTCTCTGGCGAGCATCTACGAAACTTTTATGGTCATTTTAGAAAAGTGCCGTATGGCCACTGCGGCGGGCGAGTCTAGCTGGACAGACCAAATGATGGAGCTTCTCGCCACTGGCGCGAGTCCGGACGATGATGTTTCTCGCTGCGGCAGCGTTTATGGATACAACGAGATATTCTTTCGCTTTCTGGCTCGCCAGTGCCTTGAATTGACGGTACGTCTCTGCATATCTTCTATCTGTTGCAGTAGATGCTGACCTGTGTCCACGCTGTAGGATCCAACGCTTGCTTGCCTTGTTACGGATGTTTTGATTACTCTCGTGCTGAACACGAGGAAAAGCCCTCTGGTCAGCCAACTCTGTCTAGCTCTGCTGCACCAAACATTCCCGTCGCTACCAACTCCAAGCCAATTTGAACGAGATACGGGGAAAGTTTTTAACGGCCTCCCGCTAAGGTCTCTAACCAACGCAGTTGTATCGCCAAGTAAAGGTCGTGTGTGCTCGTTGACCACGTACCGCTGCACTTCTCTGAAGTGGCGGCATATCTCGTATCTGGTGGTTGGTTCTTGGGCGTATTCGACTTCTGCATCGATAGGATCGTTCGTGCTGGCTCAGTATCTTGAGGAAATGAGTGTTCTGGTCGCCGCTGCTGTGCCACGTGAGGACAAGAGAGGCCGGAAGAAGCGCACTCGTATTGAAGACAGCGAAGATGAGTCCGAGGGTGACTTGGAAGAGAAACGCCGAGACGATGATCTTGCAGTGGTCGTGGATGGAGAGCACATTGTGCTGAAAAGTTTGACGAACGAGTCACTGCCGTATTTTATCGAGGCAGTTCTACTCTGTGCCATTGCCTCGCTGTATCGTGCAACGCCCAGGAAACCAAGCTCCCAGAGTTTAACCGAATTCAATCCTTTCGTGGACTATTGCAGGGCGATGCACGTATTTGAAAACGCCCTACGCGTGTTCGCGCAAGCCGAAGCTTGTGGGTTCAATCTGCCGGTGAAGACCAACCTTCTCGTTCTGAGAGGAGGAGCTTTCGCTACGCGAACCACAAAGTCGCTCATAACCAAGTGTATCGCCTGGCGTGTGGAGCAAAGCGTGGCTGACAACACAGGCGCGTTAGCACATTTGAGCGTTCTCTTTGGTGCTGCCGATGCAATGGCAACGACAATGGAGGCGGTCATAAGTGGCTTCCAGGAGCGCGTGGTGCTGCAAATGCAGCGCAATGGAAGCAGTCGCCGAAACGGAGGGTGGGCGAACGAGTTGCTGGCCAAAACTTACGGGAAGAAGTATAATACGCGCCGTTGGATCTCAAAAAGCGAGGCAAAAGTCCTTCCCTTCTTTTCACACGGCATTCAGGAACTCCAGGACTTCTTGCAGGACCAAAGGTACACCGCTACTGCGCTTTCCTGCTCTTTATACAGCCAACTCACGCTGTTTGTGCTTGCCATTGAACAGCGAGGTATACAACATCGATCTGGAAGCTGCTCGATCCGATTGGGGATCCGCCGAAAGTGTCTGGAAGGACTTTGAACATCGAGATGTGATGTTGAACGATGATAAACTTGTTTCTGCTTGTCGAACGCTCCAGGTAAAGGAACTCACCGCGACGCTCCTTAAAGATTGGCGTCCTGCTCTGTCGTTCGACAATGATGACACTGAGACCGATCTCGACGACGAGGAGGAAGAGGGTCTTGAAGAGGAATCTCTGTCGGAAGAAGAGGACGACGGCAGCGAAGGATTCGTCGTGAAATCGTACGCTGCATCTTCGACAATCCGCAAACAAACTTCTGCTACTTTGACAGGAAGAAAGAAACCGGCGATTGAACTCCAGGACAACGAAGACCTTGGATTTCCGACCATTGTTGTCAGCTTCAAGAAACAAAAGAAATCGCACAGGACCTCAGCGAAGTGATATGTGCAGCGTCTCGGACCACAGTATCGTTCATCTACTCGCCATATCTAACCTATCCGAGCTTCGACAGCTTTTGCTTTTGACGAGAGCGGAAAATGTCATGCGCTGGTCGTTTGCTTACTACTCCAGAGGCGCCGTCATCGTCGCCAAGCCCACCATTCTTTTCCGCGTCAGCGGCTTGTTGCTGAAGCTGTTGTTGGTGCTGAAGCGCTAGCTGCTGCTGCATTTGCTGTTGCTGCTGCTGCGCCATCTGCTCAATGCGCGTACGGGGAGGGAAGTCGACAAGCAGCATCGCACGGAAGATGTGTTCAACGTCAGCAATCGGCCCGTTCCAGGGTAAGTTCAATGGCAGCATTCCCGCAAATTCCTTCAAGAAATCAGGCAAAGGAGGGCCAGGAATTTGTCTGCAAGTGGACACCGTACAGTTAGTATCTAAAACGCAAATAACGTATGATCGAAATGTAAATCCACGCACCTTTCCATGTCAAGGCCGAAGCCTCCAAAGCCTGTACTTCCCATAGCTTCTTCTTCACCTCCATCGTCACGATTACCTCCAGACGAGCCACTGCGGGATGAGGAGCGATACATGTCGAGGAAACTCTGGTCGCAACTCGTAGGTGGCTGCAAATCCAGGAAGGAGTACCGGTGGGCGATACTGAGCAGGCCTTTCATCTCCACGAAAGGTTCGTCTGGGAACGCCATCGCTCGCCGAGCTTCAACTTTTGCTACAGTAGCAAGATCACCACCGCTGGCCACCATCGTGTGCTCGAATTCTACGTATCGGTCCCAGATCGGGCGTGATACTTCAGAAGGCATGACCGATAGCACCTTCTCGAATAAGGAGCGCATATCTGCAATCAAACCATAAATTATTTTGTCAGACACCCAACTTCAATCTCACAACAACAAAAAGTTTGAAACACTTACTGTTGTCATCATTGAGATGACCAAGGAAATCGAGATAACACAGAACGTACGCGGGCTCCTGGATGCATTTTTTCAAGCCAAGCTCAAAGATTTTGAGAGCAATATCTTTTCCGGTTTCAGAGTTGTCACTGTAGAACTCCAGCAGTGCTGCGAAAAAGAAACAAAAGTTAGGCAAAATGGCGAAGCGAGCAGCTATCCTAATCCACTTGCTTACCTGAAGCAGCGAAAACGTGATATGTGCACGCTCCCTCACGCTCATCCTTGCGAGCTCTTTTGAAGATCGCGCGAGCCTCAGTTAGTCCCTTTGCTCCGTACGCACGTCGAGCAAAGCGCTGGTAAGTAACATAGGCAAGTGCTGAAGCATGATCCTTCAGCAGTTTTTCGTAAATGGCCTTGGAAGCGGGAATGTCTCCACGAAGTTCGTGGTGGTCAGCAAAGGCAAAGTGCAGATAGCTGGAGTCCGGAATTGCCTCAATCGAGCGTTCGAACACGGTGGAAGCTGCATCGGGGTCGTTTGCCTGGTTCTCGTACGAGGCATACTGGTACCACGCCTCAGGATAATGTCGTTTCACGCTCACAAAGAGCTCGAGCGTATAGCGCATGCGGGACTTCAGGCGTAGCGCGTCCAATCTCTCAGGGTTCCCCATCTCCAGCGCGAGGATCTTCTGCCAGCTGGCCATGTCTGCGGTGTCAGCTCTAGAACTGGTCGCAGGCACCGCCAACGCATTGGCGTTCACCTGATCGTACAGTTTCTTGCGGTCTCTCAACACTGCGCGCGCCGCATCAAACTTGGGCCGAAAAACCTTGAAAAAGTTCTGCGCCAACGCCTCATTGTTCGGAATCGCCCTCTCGAACTTCTCGTAATCCCTCCAGATGGTCTCCATGCCGTTCAATGGCACCATAACCATGCGATGGTAGAGCTTCCGGACATTCAGGAAGGCCTGTGGGTCCTGTTCCTCCTGCACGAAGGCCAAGTACATCTGCCACACGGGTGCCGCATGGATAGATCCGCCTACCCTCTCAATAGCGAGCTCAAAGGCGTCTACCATGAGCTGTCTAGCCGTAGCAATGGCTGCGACGTCCTTCGAGTCCACGGCCACGTCCAGCTTCACGACCTTAGTGAAGTCTAGATAGAAACGCCAGAGGTCCACGTTGGGACAGCGCAGCTGCATGAGCGACTTCTTGATGATTTCTTGCACGCGGTCGTACTGCTTCTCTTTCAGCTCGTGCTCAGCGTAGAGCTTCCACCAGCGGCCGGACGTGGGGAACTGCTTGAGGAACGACTCGTAGTGCTCTCGGGCTTCGTCAATGGGCAGCAGCTGCACCTCATTCATGAGCGCGATCCAGGCGTCAGCGTTCCATTGGTCCTTCCCCACGGCGGCCAGGCAGCGTTTAAATTTGGGCGTGCGTTGGCGCTGCAATTGGCTCAGGTCAGCGTCCTCCTCTTCCTCGTCGGCGTCTTCGTCCATCCACGCCTTCTGTAGACCGCGTTCAAGGAAGAAATTAGTATCAGAAGAGAGAGCAGAGGCTGTAGATGCAGTTGAAGCCGTACAGGAGGCGCGGGGGCCGTTGGCGGCGCCGTGATGGGCTCGTCTTCCTCGGAGCTGTCAGATCCCGCCATCGTTGTGAGGCTCTTGACTTGGAAATGGGGTGTTGGCGCCGAGTAATTGAATACAATGATTCTGATTGGTGGGAAGTAGGATAAAAACTTTGGATTGGTGGAAAATGAGATTTGACCCCGAAAAGACACTTACTTAGGCGACCATGGGCAGGATGGTGAAGGTGTGTGGCACGCCGACGGCGATTCCGCTTGATGTAGAGCGAGATGAGAGCGACTTTGGCTATGGTTGTGTACTACAGACAACGCAGAATGGTATGATACTAATGGGTACAGATGAATCGCTTCGTGTGGTGGACGCACGGAAGTTTTGCGCCGGGTTCGTGGACGTTCGACACACTGTAGAGCTTCCCTCGGGTGCTACATTTATCAGGGGAAAGTCGAGTGTTGGAGCTGGAATCGCTTGGAAAAATACACTGGATGACGGTGGAGAATGGTCAGGTGCAATTTATATCGTGGATTCCCAGACTGGAGAGGTAGCTGCTAGGACTTTGCCGCAATTGAACGAAATGGCTGCAGATACTTTCGTGGATGCGAAAGGGGAACAAGTTGCAGTGGTAGGCGCAACAACCGGGGGTTTATATGGGTGGAGTCTAAACGACAGGGATTGTAATGATCGTTCGGATGCACGAGGGCATTCAGAGTGGAAAATTGTGAGTGCATTGATGAAAGACCCTGCTCCAGTTGGTGCGTGCAGTTGCTGGCGGTTTGTTAGCTCAGCTGTGATGGGGAACTGCTTCATGTATGTGCGTGCAAGACCAAATACGAGTGGATCTGTGATTATAGAGAAGTGGATACTTGACGTTGAGGCGAACTGGTTACCAGTTACCTACTCCTCCAGAACGTTTGAAGTTTCTGATGCAGACTCTACTGAGGGGTTGGCATTATTTATCTCGGAAAAGTGGAAGTTTGTGATACTGACTATGGGTAAAGTCTTGTATCACTTCCAAATTGACCAGGACTTAACGGATTGTCCAGTAAAATGCCTGGTCTTGGATCATCAAGTTTTGGACGGCGCGTGGATTGACCAGGACGCTGCTTTTGCGATTCTGTTCATGAATGGTATGTCAACGCGAAAGTCCTTGCCATTTACAGTGCTCACAACGTTGTCTGACAGGCCAAATATCCATCTCCAGTGTTAGTGACGTAGGATGTTTCGAGCTTCTTGGAATCGAAACGTCCGACACGATGTCGAAGCGTCTGAGTCTAAGCGCTCTGCTGGGGAAGGCCGTTCCCGCCGCATTACAGGTAAAACCTCTGCTAGTACTGTACCATGCACATAATTTTCACTACTAATCAACCAAAACATACTTCAATAGCTAGTGTGGGTTGCACAGGAACAGCAAATTGTCGTTGACTTTGGAGCAACACTTTCAGCCTTCAAGCTTGAAGTTGTCAACGAAGAGGCCTCGACAAATATTGATGAGGAGTTTGAAGAATCCATAGAGTTATGTGCAAGTGGTGCTTTTCCTTCGTTTAATCGGCGAATACGTGGGTGTACTGTGAGTTATCACGTTGTTTTCATAGTTTTAATCCTCTTGTAAACACCTAACAAATACGTTCTTTTGTTCTTGTCAGAATTATGATGACTGCGTCCGCGAACTGTTGGGAAGAAAATCGCCTCCGTGCCCAAATGATTTCCTCGATGTCTCCAAATTTGCCCTCATTCAAAGTCATGAAACGTTTAAAGACTCGTATTTTACGGTTCTCTCCAAAGTTCATCAGCAATTAGTCGGTGACTTTGCCCAAACCAGCAGCTGTCATGATCCAATTGATTGGGTTGGCAAAAGTTTGAGATTGATGGAGGTGCTAGTTTCTCTCACGGTATCAGTTGAAGGTGCATCACTGCGGCAAATTAGCTCCAAAATTCTTTCTGTTCTTCCTGGATGCTCAACGCCGTCTGACCGGAAGTTGTACTATGGCAAGGAGATCGAAGTCATCTCTTCCCAAGTGCGGAAACTTACGAACGGAAGCAGCGGAGCTGAAGACTGGTGGGTGGGTTCGATAGAGGTTACGGCATTCCTTCAAGTATATTTTACAACGGTACAGTCGCTTTTGCAACACATCCAGTCATGTGCTAAAGTGAAAGCAGAGGAGGCATCCCAGATACTTTCGCTTTGTCAATGGGTCATTGAGCACCAAGACGGATTGGACGCGTTGGCCAGAGATGAAAGACACGATGATCCGTCGATCGAGCGGCTGAAAGGGTTGCTCATATCCTACACTATTACCTGCTGCTACCTACATGTGAATGGCGTTATGATCGACTTGGAACACCTCTTCTCGCTCTTACCGCACATTAATTTAAGACGGAAAGAGTTTTTCTGCTGTTTCCTAAAGCCTTGGCAACTACTTGGTGACACCCCAGCGACTAACGATGGACTGAGTCGAGCAGTGGCGTCTGCTACAAAATCGAATGCGATGCAATTACTCATGAACTTTTGTGTGGCAAATAGAAGCCTCGAAGTACATTCGTGCGTTCAAGCTTTATGCAGCGCAGCAGCAACCACGGCAATTCCAGATTCAGATAAAATCTCGCAAGCCAGAAGTCTTCATTGGCAAGTATGTGAAACTTATATTGGTGAGGCGATGGCAATTCTACACCGAATAGGTGCCCGTCGGACCTTCAAATACCCCAACCGAGAAGCTGAATGCGTTTCAGGGTACCTCTCGGTGGCAATTGATTCGGAATTGGCTGTTTTTCTTCGGTCGTTATCTGGTGAAGTTTTAGCAAGAACCTCAACAAAATATCACGGTAGCACAATCAATAGTTCGTTATGGGAATTTTCGCGACTGGATAACTGGTTGCGAGATCGAGTGCTGTGCTTGATATCACGGATTCTTTGGCACTTGGAGACCGGTGGCGAAGACATTGGAGGCCTCTTCCAGCACGCTTTCGCTATGATTGATGCTCAATTGACATTTTCCTCCGAAAATCAACTTTATGATTGCATTACGAAGGCGCGACTGATCGTCAACCCTATCGAGGGCGAGCTGCGCTTACCTCGATTTCAACAGACAGAAGATTCTATAGTGGAGTTCTGCTGCAGGTCTCAAACGATTGCTCGATCTCTGGTGTTGGTGACGTGGGGTCTGTGGCTTCGTGAAAAAACTGCTTATTGCAGCCGAAGTATTCATATTGGAAGAATGGAAAATGCAACTACCGAGACGGAAGCCATCGGCGCTTTGGCCGCCACCTGTGCGCTCTCCCTAAACGCTCTGGGAATGATCTATGGTGAGAACGAAGACCTATTAAGCATTCAGTTATCACTGTTGGAAGATGCAGCCGCAATAAACCCGAGCACAACAGCTGCAGTCATTGCTTGGGGGTTTCCGACACAAAAAATCTTGACCCGATATCTGAAGAGATACCGGATTTTACGACAAGCAGTTCAACTATCATCGGTGGATGTGTCGTTAGAGGATAAAGAACTTCAGTTACAGAAGCTTCAAGCACGTGTCAGGAACGTCTTTCGCCGTTTTATAGGCAACTTCGGGAATGGAGAGCCCACAGAAATAAAACCCAGGGACATCGATGTACTTGTGGCTTGCTGCTGTGACCGGGTGGGTTTACGGATCATGTCTGCGCTCACTAAATGCCCCTGTGAAGTAGTTACAACCAGTAACCCAGTTGCAGAAAAAACTCTACCTGAAACCAGCACACCAACACTTGAGCTTCCGGGAAATTCGCTTGACAAAGGTGGTTTTATTTTGCCTTCAACCACTGGCAATGAAGTGCCTCGTTTACCTAAAGCCCAGGCACCTGACATTTTAATATCTCGTGACGAAGTGATAGCACTGTTACAAGCACAAACGAGGCATTTGGAAGAAAAAATGCAGGCGGTGACAACTTCCGGGCGAACGTGCTCGCATGAGGATATCCAGGATGTTCAAGCTGATGAATTACCAGTTTCAATGCAAGGCAAAATGAGAGATAATACCAACGAAACTGCTGTGAAATTAGCGGATTCACAGCGGATGGCTCGAATATCACTTCAAGTTCGAGACCTGCGTCGTCATCGATACTCCTCAGCCAGTTCTGAGGCTGAAATCCAGTCTAACCCGCTGGATAAACCTATGCAACGACATGATTCCGTTCGGAACGCGCTCAAGCTGTTCCGACTCCGGCAAGAGAACTATGTTCAGCCTCCCAGTGAAAAACTGGCAGTTTCCAGTGAAAATGGAGAACCTAACGTTGATGATACGGATAATAGGACCTTAAACGTCGAAAGTAGTCTCGATGCTCGGACTCCTGATGCTGAACCCACGCAACGTGACAACCTAGAACGTCCCAGAGTCAAAAGAAAATGCTCTAGAAATCAACGCTGCAGTGAAAGTCGAGGATGGTCCTCGAAAAAACCTGTGTATCCGCTACGACTGGAGTACGGGGTGGACAATGCAAGCTTGAAACTGTTAGGAAGAAATTCACAGCAGTACAACCCTTCTGTGAAAAGAAGACAGTTCGTCCACCAGCAGTGCAAGCGGCCCCCAAAGGCGAACGTACGGACTTCAGATGCCAGCATTGAGCCGACAGAGGTGGTTCACCTAAAGACAGCAAGCGCGCAAACCAACGACATTAACGACTCTATCGAGCCCATTTTATCTGTATCGGTGCCAGCAAAGGACGTAGAAGAATTGTTGGGCAGTGAGCAAGATAATCTTGAGCCGGAGAAGGGATCACCAGTGATGCAAGAATGTGACGATGTTAATCCAGTTAGCAAGAGCACTTCGCACAAAGGAGTTGGTGTTCAATGTCGTCTGACTGCGAGTGGTTTTACTATGGGGCCGCGAAAAAGAGGTCCACCGTCGCTGAAAATTGTTGACAAGTTCCCTATTTGGGTGGATCTTGGCAGTGCTGACAATATCGGAACGAGGTCTCATTTCAAGGAGAGGAAGAAATTTCTGCAGGTGGCTCGTTTCGGAGCCTCGGATACGGTGCAGCATTTAACCAACAACGATGCAGCTGAAGGCTCAACACTCATTAAGATATCACCCAAAACCATTGTACATCGGGAAGCAAATTTGGAAGATAGCAGCGACGAAAACCAGTCCGACACTCAGCACTCCCTAAGTGCTAGTAACAATCAAGCTCAAGATGACCTAGCTAAAGCTAATGTGATGAAAGCAATGTATCGTGCTAAGTACCTGGAGCAGTACCCTGTCCAAGAACGCTCGGATAGAAGAAGAGAAGATCAAGCGGGAGGGGGTGGAATTAACTCGCTCATTGACTTGCGTGATGATATGCAACGAATGACGCAGCGCCTTCGTGAGTTGGAGACGTGCGCGAATTCAATCGACGAAGAGTTTAAAGTTTCTCAAACGGTAAGTACGTGCGATGGTTCTGGGTAATTTGTTGTTCGACTAATGCATTTATTCGTGTGTCAATACCAGCGACTTGACCGGATTGGTGACACGCGTGTGGGTGGTGCTTCGCAATCCAGATTACTCCAAAATATCGACGAAGTGTTGGAGATTACCGAAGAGGGCCGTCAAGGAGAGAGGAAAACAACAAGAGGCTTGCTGTCGAAGAATGCCTCAAGTAACCTGAACGCTGCAAAGTACGTGTTTAAAGTGCAACAGGGGTCTTCCTCACAGTGTATGCAGCCTCACGAAAATCTAATTGAATTTGTGGATAGAAAACTTTTGGAGACCATCGAACAGCTCGCGATCAGTGCGGATGACTAACGAAACGATCACGACGCAGTAGTAGATTTTGCCTTCGCAGTTTCTTCCTTGGTGGTCTGATACGAGCGTCCAAGCCCATACCACTTTTTGCATGTCAAAGACCTGGACGACAAGTTAACAAGTTCAAATCAGTCAGTTCAGCTTTAACAACCAATTATGAGTGACGACAACGTACCATGCAATGACATCCTCCTCCTCCATAAACCCAAGAATGCAGTGCAGCGCCGGCTGATCTAAGCATCTCCAGCTCAAAGCTTCCAGACAAAACACGGTTAGAACATAATTTTTAAAATCCAAAAGCACACCGCATCTGGATTCAGCGCGTACCTTGTAGCTCCCAGCACAATTCCTCAATGTGTTCCCCTGCTTGGTCTTTTTTCTTGTTGATCATCTCCTTCTCCTCTTCATGCTGCCTTAATTGCAGCTGGAGCTCTTCAATCTGATGGCGCAGTAGGTCAATTGTTTGCGATTCGGTGTGCACCCGCGTCTCCAGTCCGTCATATTCGCCCTCCGCCTGCAGCAGCCTGTGTTCTCTCTCCAATCTCGCTTTTAAGGCCAACTGAGTCTTCTCTGCGTCAGACACAGGCAGCGTCTCCTGCTTGAGCTCCACGTGGTACGCGAGCTGCTTGGCGTTGACCCACGAGAACGAGTTGTCCCACAACAGCAGCACCATACCAGGACCCGAAAGATTGAGCTGACCCTCCACCTGCTGCTTCTGGCTCTCGTAGCGCCGTGTGTCCAGCAGCTCAATCAAACTGCCATCCGCACAGATCATCTGCACGCCGAAGTTAACGTCGTAGTCTCTGGTGGAGAACGAGTAGTGCAGTTCTCCCTTACGCGCGTCCAACTTGATAGGCAGCTGGAAGCCTCCGGAGGCCGCGATGGGCACCTGGGAGCTCTTCCACTGCAGTTCATCCACGATCGGAGGCTTCTGCTTGGGGCTGTCGCTGCTGGAGAGGCTTAAGCTGCTACTAGTGGCGCCGTCAATGGCTGCCAGGAGCTGGATCCAATCGGGACGGGAGCTCAGTCGCTGGTCGCGCAGCATCTTCTCCTCGTGTGCCCGCAGCTTGGCGTGCACGCGCTCCTTGCGTCGTTCCTTGGCGCGCCGCGTCATCGTGGAATTGGCAAAGTTGAAGGCACAGCAAAGAGATAAGTCTGGACAAAATTACATAAATACAACTTCATGTGCGAATATTTAAAAAAAAATAGACTAACCTTACAGAATTGCACAATACACGTAAACTGCTTCCTAGCAAGAAGCAAAACATTCTTGTTCGCTCTTAGTACGCTGAAAACCTAGACTATATTTTGTTTGTCTGCTTTTCATGAGTTCGATGAAACATTTTTATTTTTGGAAAGCAATCGAAATCGGCAAACTTTGAA